>RJWM01002374.1:0-130621 GCA_004363535.1 Dasyprocta punctata | reverse complement strand
CAGGAGTCAACACAAATGACATCAAAAAACTATTTGCAGAAGTAACAGCAGAAAAATTCCCATGCATGGGGACAGAATGTGGCATGCAGATAAGCGAGGCATACAGAACCCCAAACAGTCATAACCAAATAAATCTATACACAGATATATAATAATCAAGATACCAGATATTCAGCACAAAAACAGAATATTAAAAGCTGCTAGAAAAAAGAAACAGATCACCTATAAAGAAAAACTCATTAGAATCACGGCTGACTTCTCAACACAAATCCTTAAATCAAGAAGAGCTTGGAGTGAAATATTTCAACCCCTGAAAGCAAATGATTTTCAACCTAGATTGATATACCCTGCAAAACTATCTTTTTTCAATTAATGGAGAAATAAGATAGTTTTATGACAAAGAACAACTGAAGAAATTCATGACCACAAATTCAACCCTACAAAGAGTACTAAAAGATATTATAGATAGTGATAAAAATGCCCACAATCCCAAGAACAACATTAGAAAGACACCATCAAGCAGGGCAATTAAACAGAAGAAAAAAAAACAGGGAACCAACAAGAGGAAAATAATATGATAAAGAAAAACAATATATACCAATTATAAACCATCAATATGAAAGCCCTCAATTCACCAATCAAAATAACCAGACTGGCAGAATAGACAAAAAAAAAAAAAAAAAAAAAAAAAAAAAAAAAAAAAAAAAAAAAAAAAAAAAAAAAAAAAAAAAAAAAAAAAAAAAAAAAAAAAAAAAAAAAAAAAAAAACCCATCCAAACCATATGCTGTATACAAGAAACACATTTAACTCAAAAAGAAACTTGTACACTGAAAGTCAAAGGATGGAAAACAATACTCCATGCAACAGGAACCAAAAAAAAAAAAAGTAGGGGTACCTATCGTGTTTGAAGACACTGAGAACTTCAAACCAAAAGTGGTCAAGAGATAAAGAAGGTCACTACACACTTTTTGGGGAAAAATTCAAGAGAAAGTGATAGCCATCACAAATACATATGCACCAAATAAGGGAGCACCTAACTATGTAAGACAGACAGTAAGAGACAGAAAAAAATCCAATAAGCAATAATACAATTATAATGGGGGACCTTAACACCCCACTGACACAAAAAGACAAATCAACTAGACAAAAAATCAATAAAGAAAAAAGAGCTGAATCAAACTTGTGAACAAATAGATTTAGTAGATGTGTACAGATGTGTGCTGTGCCCAACAACATCAGAATACACATTCTTCTCAGCTGCATGTGGGTGGCTCTCTAAAATAGACTATATACTAGCCCACAGAACATGTTTAAGTAAATGCAAAGGAATTAAAATTATCCAGTGCATATTATCTGACTATAGTGCAATAAAACTGGAAATTAATGACAAAAGAAACCACAAAAAGTCCATAAACACATGGAAATTAAATAACACTATCCTAAACAACCAGTGGGTCACAGAAGAAATTGAACAATATATATGGTCAAACTAAAATGTAAACACAACAAAACCTGTGGGGCACAATGAAAGCAGTCCTCAGAGGGAAATTTATAACAGTAAATTCTCATATCAGGAAAATGACAGAAACAAACAACTTAATGCTGCACCTCAAACCCCTAGAAAAAGAGCAAGCCAAGCCCAAAGCCCAAAGAAAGGAGGAATTTATAAAGATTATAGCAGAATTTACCACATTTGAGACTAAGGAAACAATACCAAGAATGCATCATGAACCACTAGCCAACCATATTAAAAAGAGGAAAGAAAAAATTCAAATCCATGCAATAAGAAATGAAAAGGATGAAACCCTACAAATCCTATGGAAATTCAGAAGATTATCAATTCCTATTTTGAAAATCTATACTCTCATAAGATGGAAAACACAGAAGAAATGGACAGATTCTGGAAAGATATAAATTAACAAAATGAGGGCAAGAAGATATAAAAATCCTGAATAACCCAATATCAGTTTATGAAATTGAAAATGTAATTTAAAAATTACCAACAAAGAAAAGTCCAGGACCTGATGGGCTCACGGTGGAATTGTACAAGAAATTTAGAGAAGATTTAGCACCAACACTCCTCAAGCTCTTTAATGAAATTGAAGTTGAAAGGGAAGCAATTCTCCCTAATTCCTGGAGGCAAGCATCACCCTGATACCAAAACCAGAGAAAGACCCAACCATAAAAGAGAATTACAGGCCAATCTCTCTTAATGAACATAGATGCAAAAATCCTCAATAGTAGGAAACAGAATGCAGCAAATCATCAAGAAGATTGTACACCATGACCAAGTGGGATTCATTTCAGGAATACAGGAATGGTTCAACATATGCAAATCAATAAACATAATACACCATTATTAACAGAGTCAAAGACAAAAATCACATGACTATCTCGGTAGATGCAGAAAAAGCTTCTGATAAAATCCAATACTCATTCATGTAAAAACTCTAGAGAATATCAGAATAGCTGGCCTTTACCTCAATCTGATAAAAATCATTTATGACAAACCAAGAGCCAACATCATACTAAATGGACAAAAACTGAAAGCTTCCACTCTAAAATCAGGAACAAGACAAGGATGTCCACTGTCACCACTCCTATTCAATACAGTTCTGAAAACATTAGCCAGAGCAATCAGACAAGAGAGATGAAAAAAAAGGAATACGGATAGGAAAGGAAGAAGTTAAACTATCATCATTCGCAGATGAGATGATACTCTATATAGAGGACCCCCAAAACTCCATCAATTGTCATCTAGAATTAATAAGAAAATTCAGCAGCATAGATGGGTACAAAACCAACACTCAAAAGTCAATAGCATTCCTGTACACAAATAACTCACTTAGACAGAAATTTAGAGAAACCACACCCTTAACAATAGCCTCCAAAAAAAAAAAATTGAAATGGGAATCAATCTAACAAAGGAAGTAAAAGATCTATACAATGAAAATTATAGTACTTTGAAAAAAGAAATCAAAGAGGCTATCAGAAAATGGAAAGATATCCCTTCCTCATGGATAGGAAGAACAAAAATTGTGAAAATGGCCATTCTCCCAAAATTGTTATACAGATTTAACACAATTCCAATCAAAATAGCATTAGCATACCTCACAGATCTAAAGAAAGCATTCCTGAAATTCATCTGGAACCAGAAGAGACCTAGAATAGCAAAGGCAATCCTGGGCAACAAAGGTAAAGCAGGAGGCTAACAATCCCTGACCTGAAATTATACTACAAAGCTACTGTGATAAAATCAGTATGGTACTGGCAAATAAACAGACCTGAGAATGAATGGAATAGAATAGAAGCTACAGACACAACTACAAACACATTCAGCCACCTTACCTTTGACAAAGGGGCCAAACATGTTCACTGGAAGAAAGATAGCTTCTTTTATAAATGGCGCTGGAAAACTTGGCTTTCTACATTCCAAAGACTTAAACTAGACCCATGCCAATCACCATGCACTAAACTAAAGTCAAAATGGATCAAAGATCTAAACATTGATATAGAAACACTAAACATCCTGCAAGACAAAGTAGGTAGAAATCTCAAAGACAGGGGTAGGCAGCGAGTTCATGAACAAAACCCAAACTGCAAGGGAAGTACTTCAGATAATCAAAAAATGGGATCTCGTCATATTAAAGTTTTTGCACATCTGAAGAAATTAACAAGACAGTGAAAAGAAAACTCACAAACTGGGATAAGATTTTTGCCAACTGTCACTTTGACAAGGGACTTCTATCTAGAACATATAAAGAATTAGAAAAATTCAGGTCCCCCAAATTCAAAGACCCAATCCAAAAATGGGCATCTGAGATGAATACACAATTCTCAGATGAAGAAATTCAAATGGCAAACAAATATATGAAAAAATGTCAACATCATTGGTCATTTGAAAAAGAAAAATTAAAACAACAGTGAATATCATCTCACTCTAGAAAGAATGGGCTAACATCAAGAAGTCAACATAGAACAAATGATGGAGGGGCTGTGGGGAAAAAGGAGCCTCTACATTGTTGATGGGAGTGTAGACTAGTAAAACCACTGTGGAAATCAGTGTGAAGATGCCTCAAAAAACTAGGATTAGAGGTTCCATTCAATCCAGCTATTCCCCTCCTGGGGATTTCCCAGAATTGAAAACATCATACCACAGCAATATATGTGCACCCATGTTTGTAGCTGCACAATTTGTAACAGCCAGATCTTGGAAATAACCCAAATGCCCATCTACTGGGGAACGGATCAAAAGATGTATTTTTATACAATGGAGTACTCAGCTATAAAAAAAAGGTTAAACTAGAGGCCTGCGTAGGTAAATGGATGCAACTAGAGACCATACCCATAAGTGAAATAAATCAGACCCACATATGTAAACATCATATTGTCTTGCTGGCTTAAGGAACAGAAAGTAAGTAAGATCTGTAAGTTAAAACAGATATAGTGAAAGGGAAAGAAGCTGTTCAAAGGGAAATCGTATTTTTTGATCAATTTTGCATGCCTGTGTCTGGTAACCTGAGCAACTATTCTGAAGATAACAATAGGCAATGTAACACCCATTGCTAAATTCCTATCATCTTGTTTTGAAATCCTGTGTCACTTGTTTTTGTTTTTGTTTTTGCTAACTGGTTTTTGCTGTTTTTTTATGTTTGCCTTTTCAATTTTCTGTGCTTTTTTTCTCTTTATAATAAAAAAAAGTAAAGCAAATAGGTGGTAAGACTCAAGAAGTCTGCTGCAGGCCTTCCCAGGTTTATGGATGATGTACTGTCAGGGTCACTGCTTGAGGTCTTGTCAGGGGGCTTGACATGTCGTGCAGATGTGTTGGATACTGGCCATGTAACAACTCCAATGGTCATAATATCTCCCAATTATCTGTCAAAATACAATGTTCTCAACCCCAATTTAAGAGCGATGTTGGACCTTTTCAAACACTTGTCTGGAGATCTCACCAAGCTACAGGGGGCAGGGACTTCAAAGAATGGTCAGAATCCTGTCACCAGTGCAATGTGGTTGGCAGCAAATCAGAATCAGAGGCAGGGTTCAGAAAATTTAAAAAATGTGGCAAAATCTAAATACATTTGAAGAGAGTTCTGACCCTGTATTCCCCCTTGTTTTTGTTTGGCTACTTGATTTTTTTAAATTTAAGATGACTGAACTCAATTATTGCTTGACTTTGGGGATTGTAGGGTATCCCTGTAACATGCTTCATATTCTAGTTATCAGAAAGACTCTGAAAAAGCTTATTAATATAAGCAGGATCAATATCAGGTTTTACTGCTTGTGACATCCCTACATTAGCAAAGCCTGATACACAATGCTATATAACATGTTGACTTTGTTTACCTGAATGACAGGTAGCATGGAAGGTATCTATAGAGGCATAAATATATTTTAGATTACTAAAAGAGGCTCTGTGAGTAATATCCATTTGCCATAAACGGTTACTGTAAAACTTCTGGGATTGCAACTCTGTTGAAGAATAGGCCTAGGAATAATTTGACAGGCAAGACATGATATCACGATTTCCATTCCAAAAGTTACAAACAGGAATACAAAGGAATGGGACCAAAGCAAATCCAAACCCAGGAGGGCAAAGAGCTCCATGTGAAGCATCTGAGGCAATCTGTGGCAAGTTGTGGCAAGTTGTGAGCTCCAAAGGGCTTAGATAGCTCCAACCCTAAGGAACTGCTGGTGGTTGTAGGTCCCTTGTTCTCTCTCTTGGGCCTGCTTTGCTCCCTCCTTGCAGGTTTCCTCACATGATCCACATTCCTGGCTTCTCCAAACTTCTGGGGTCTCAACTGCACCTTTGGCTTCACTCTCACAGCTTCACATACTGCCCTCTCAGAAGCACATGGCCTGGCCTCCCAGGTCTTTTTCTGAAATCTAGGTGAAAGCCTTTTTAACTTCTAAACTCCTGCATTCTGCATGTGCCTAAAACCAGTGCCTTGTGGATGATGCCAAGGTTTGTTGCCAGGGTTTTTTCCCTCTTGACTGTAAAGGTAAAGTTCCTGATTTACATGTAACCATAAAATAGTTTCTGTAAAGTGTTTCTAGTTAGCGTCTCATGTGCTACTTTCATGGTATATGTTATCTAGTTATTAAGTTTATTGTAATTTTTTTCTTCATTAGAAGACTATAAAGATGTAATTGACAGAAATTGAGTTTTAGAAAATGTATTTATTGATTTCCTATTATCTTGTTTTGACACCCCGTACTGCTTTGTTTTTTTATTCAGTTTTGTTTTGTTTGATTTTATTATATCTGATAGTATAGGCAGCTACTTTGAAGATAACAAAAGACATTAAGGTAGCCATTATTGATTTCCCCTTATCTTGTTTTGAAGTCCTGTATCACATTCATTGTTTTGTTTTGATTGACTATTCTTTTTGTTTGGTTTTATTCTCTGTAAAACAAAACAAAACAAAAAAAAGAAAATTATTGATGTCATGATTTAAGTCATTAGGTGAGGCTGCTTTTATTATTGATTTGTGTGATGAGTTTCACAGGTTTCTGATGCTGAAACTTACTGAAAATGATAAGATGAACAATCACAGTTATGATATTGTAGTTCTCTCTGATATTATAGTTCTCTCTTTCTGTCTCTCTTTCTCTTTCTGTGAGTGTGGGTGTTCCTTCAGATTTTACCTACAGCACCATACCAGGAAGAGATCCATGCTACCACTTAACAATGTGCCAAGATAAACAGCTATTTTCTAACACACCACTGTGTTTTACTCAGTAATACTTTATCCTGGATTAGAAAATTTGCATGCATAGGTGAAATGGCCATATAACTGCCTTTTCTTATAAATATGTTACCTGTTTTAATGTAAAGATTGCATTAACCTAATGAAATGAGCTGCAGAATTTTTTTACTTCTGGTTTACAGCCAAATGCCTTCATAATCAATCATCAGACTTTTTATCATAATTTTTCAATTTCATAAATGACTACATAAATACATTCTTCATGGGAAATTGGTAAATAAACAGATAACATCTTCATCCACTTCTTGAAAGTTTCAGAGAATGATTTATAAACCCAAAGGGAAATGAATTTAAGGAGGAAAATTGTTTGCCAATATATTTGATTCTCCAGTATTCCACCTCTAGCACTAGACTTGAAATTTTACATATTGCTAAGAATTTATTCGTTGCCTAAATTTCCTTAATTAGTAATTCTATTCTATTTTGTATTTTGCTAAACATCCTCAATTACACAGGTGCAGTGGCAGACATTTGAAATCCCAGCATTCAGGAGTCTGAAGTCAAAGGATCAAAAGCTCAAGGACAGTCTGGGTCACATTGAGACACTTTCTCAAAAATTGAAATATCTTTTATTCTTACTATTATTTCTCATTTTCACTTAGTGTTTGTTATTACTCATTTGTTTTTATTACTTCCTATCTTGCTCATTTTTTCCAATATATTGGTTTCTGTTTCACTGATTATTGGTAGTATTTTTAATGCAGTGTTTTGCTAAATATATCTTAAAAGTTCTTTGTGTGTTTAAAGTTTGACATTAAATAGTAAAATTATCACCTAATTATATTTATAAATTCATGATTTACTATTGGAACAAGAGATTACATAAAAATAATTTTGCATCAAATACACGTATCTAAAAAAAGGGCCTAGATCCCACAGCAATGTTCTGAAGGAGTCTAGCTGGAGGCCCAGAGTGCATGGCACTGTCCTCCACAAGACCAGCTGGAGACCTACAGCCCAAGACAATGTCTCATTCAAGTCTGTATCAAGGATCTGCACTGGGAAGGCCCAATGGTCAGTGATGGAAGCTAGAAAGTCTGTACCAGTGTGATGAAGGATCTGTGTCAGCAGGCTGAAAGATCTGCACTGGAGCCAGGAAGCAATGCTCAAGGTATGGACCAGAGCTCTCATGAAGAGAACCACAGCCATCCTCTGTGACAGCAAGGACCCAAGCCCCTCCAAAAATGAGAACAGCTGAGTTCGTATCAGAAAAACCACTGTGACAAGCTTCTCCAGAAGAATCAACAGCATACTATCTTCCTCTCCAGTTCTCCTTTTATGCTGTTGGCAACAATCCTCAGGTGGTACCACACCCGGTACCATACTGATTCAGTTTGGTTGGGTGTTACAAGTTGACCATTAGTTAATCCATCACAGCATCAAACAACAGTGTGTATTTTTCCAGCCTCTGTTACATCATGTTTGTCAATATTCCATTGGCTGATTAAGGTCACGTGATTGTTTATTTTCAAAGGCTGGAGAAATAAACCCTGCCTCTTGGCAGGAGTAGACAACTGATGGAAAAAATTATGGCAACCATCAATTGGAAGACTATTTTGTAGTACCTACAGAAATTCACTTCTAGGTTCATACTAAATGCATATATATTTCCACAACAAAACTTGTCCAAGAACATTCACAATTACTTTTTCACGACAGCAAAATATGGAAAGAACGCAAATGTCCATAAAGAGAGAATGGCGTTTTTAAATTTCAGTATATTCTGACCATGGGCTATCACATGACAACTAAGAAGAACAGGCTACTGTTTAAAAGCAAAAATGCTAAACACTGACATTTTGTTCAATAAAGCTACAGTCATTCTATTTCTCTGTCACTGAACTCAGCTGAATCACATGATTTGTTATCAAATTAAATCTTCTGTGAATGTGCTAAAAACAAGTTTGCTACATAAAGCTGTGCTCACCACAAGATACCCATTGTACCATGACCTTCAGCTATGCTTATCCTAGCACACCTGTGCAATGTCTTTTCCCAGAATCAGTATAACACTTATACTGGCCAGGACTCTGCAACACGGCTTGCTAGCTGGGAGATGAAGGGTTTTTAATAGTGCACATTATCAAGATGAACAAAGAAAAAAAAAGATTTTGTAAGGAAGGGGTAATTTTGTCTGGCAACTAGCAAGCAGGCCAATAAATACTTAAAATTCAGTAACACAAAAACCACATACTCTCCTCACTATGTGATTAAATTAGAAACCAAAACAAAAGGCAATTAAGAAATCACCATGTAACATACAACCTTCTAGAATGATAGAAAATATTCTAAGCCTGGAATAGGGCATTGATAACATATAAGTGTATATCTGTCAAACACATCCAACTGCACAGTTATGATTTATCCATTTTGCTATAAGTAATTCTATCTCTATATAAATTATATCTTTGTACTGGTACTTAAAAATCCAATTCCAAATAACTCTTTGGTGGAAAAACAAGTGATAATGAAAGTAAAGACAATATCAGAACCAGAAGGAAAAATATGCTCTTCCCTCAGTATCCTTGGGAATAGGTTTCAGGATACCACTCTGTTACCAAGTCCCTTACACAAAATGGTATACAGTTGGCATATAATTTATGGACATCTTGCCATCTCTAGGTGGCTAATATCATGCAAATGCTATGTAAATAGCTGTTATACTATATTATTTAGGAAATAATGACAAGAAGAAAAGTATGTAAGTGTTCAGTACAGATGTAACCTTTTCTTGATACTTTCAAAATACAATTGTTTGAATCCACAGATACGGAACCTGCATATTCATGGGTTGGACTGTACATGGAAAGAAAAGATGCAGATAAACAAGTATTACAACAGACAATGGCAGCCCAAAATGTTTACATGTGTATAGACCACAAGTCAACTGGCCAAGAGCCCAGTGGAGGTACGCAATATCAACTAACGCAAGCCACCATGCCTGGCTCTCTCACTGGTATGTGTCCACTTGTGCAGTGAGTGATGAGCTGTGCCTGAAGGCTTTGTCACTCTGATTGCATAGATAGGGCCTCACCATATGGGTTCTCATGTGGATGATGAGGTGTGAAAACATGACACCTGCATTCCTGGCAACCATAAAGCTTTTCCCCTGAGTTCATGTGTGACTCTTCAGGGTGGAGAGGTGACTCAAGATCTACTCACAGGTCCCACACTTGTACAGCTTCTCCCCAGTGTGAGTTCTCTTGTGCACATTCAGATGCATGGTGTGGAAGGGCATCTTGCACTGGTTCCCTCTGGTGTGGGTGCACAATGAGTATCTCCTGAATGCTTTCTTGCAGTTGCTGCATTCAAGGGACTTCTCTCCAGTATGAGCCCTCAGGTGTTGCCATGGATTGGAGGAATAGTGAAGGCTTGTCTGCACTCCTGGCACTCTCAGAACTTCTCTGTGGCATGTGTTTTTCGTGCCTCATGAGGTTAGCAATGCACTGAAAGGACATTTCACACTGGTTGCATGCAGTTTTTATTCATGCTGAGGATGTTTTCAGGTCTGATTAGAGCATCATGGAAAAAGGATTTTCTGCTCTCTTGTTTTTCACAGGTGGCCTCTCCAGCATGAACTCCCAGTACTGACAAAATGATTTCATGCTACTAAATGGCTTCCCCAGTTTGATGTATATGTAGTTTTTCTCTAAGATAGAGTTGTTCCTTTTGATTAAGAAAAATGGGAATATCAAAAGCTTTATTATATTCAGAGATATTCTCTGCATCAACTGAATTTAGACAAAGGACATTTCTGTACTGAGTCTTTCACCATTTCACTGGTTCTATACCACTTTTACCCAGAGATCCCTTTCGTTGAAAAAGGTGAAATCTCTGCCATAATGACTGCTCTTTATTACTTACTTTCATGGGGTTCCTTGGAGAACTTTTCTGAGTTATTTAAAGCCAAACTAAATTATAAATGCTCAGTAGCTGAGACTAATTTATGAAAACAGGTACTTGTGAGAACTATGTGACACTACGCTGCGCTATTTTTTCAGTGCTAGGGGTAGAACTCCACACTATGTACATGCTAGGCAAGCTCTCTGCCAATGGGCTAAACTCTAGCCCCAAGATACAAGCCTTAAATTACATTTAAAATTTTCCACCAATTCACAACATTCATAGACTATCTCTTAAGAATCCACTTTCTCCTTGCTGAGCACCATTTGCTATAGATCTCTCTTAACTCTTGTGTAGTTTTTCTAACCTAAAGCAACCCCAGACCTTTCCTATTATAGAGGAAAGAATCTTACCTTTTTCATGCCAATGGATGGAATCTCTGCAAACAATATATTGGCTTGAAACTGACTCAGGGTTAAAACTGTGGTTCTGAATCAGTTAGGGGACAAGGATAGAGATTACCAAAAAACGTGAGCAAGGCACATGTGAAATTTCAGGTACTTATCACAAATATAAGAAATTGCAAAGAGGAGGAATATATCAGAGAGTAAAGCATTTTGATTTGTGAAGGAAGTTCCTAAATTATAGGAACAAGGAATGGAAATTATGGTAGATGATTTGTTGAGATAGGATTAGACTGATAAGGAAGGGAAATAATAGCAAGAATGTAAAGTGGGGTGGGGCATATAAAGAGAGAAAAGACAAATACATTCATGAAATCACAGAAAAGCATGAAGAGATAAGAAGCAAAGAGGAGCTGAGTGTGGTGGTGCATGCCTATAAGCCCAGAAGTTGGGAGGCTGAGGCAGATGAACTGCTGCGAGTTCAAGGTGAGCCTGGGCTACCAAGTGATTATCAGGCCATCCTTCACTACATAGTGAGACACTGTCTCAAAAAACCAAATCAAAACCAAAACTAAAACCAAAAGCAATGTTATGGCAGAGACAAATGCGAAAAATCACTCACAGAGGCAGAAAGCAGGTACAAGCAAGCTTTACTAGTCGGCAGCAAGCTACTGGAACGTCGACCAAAGGGACAACTGCGCTAGGTTTATATAGTTTCAGTTCCTGGCAGATATGGGCAAGGATACATTGTCTTGGAATCTAGCTGGTAGAATAGGTACTTTCCATCAGGGGTGGAAGGCAGGATATAACCAATCATCTTACAACAGCTCAGGATGAAGCAAGGGTGAGATTTCATGGTTTGGCCCGCAAGGTTATTTTTGAAAGAAACAATTGTGGGAACAGGATCTTACATCCTTCTTATAGCTAAGATGTTGGCTGAGACCTAAAGTGGTGTTCATCTGGCTCATTTCCATATTAGCAGCAAAGCTGGAAAGGTGAAATTTATGAAGGGAGCTCAACCAAATAGTCTTCTTGGTCAAGGGCAGTGAAAATGTTAACCTATAGTCTCTGAATCTGAGGCTTTTTCCAACCAGAGTCAGTCTCACCTGTTTTCCTGGAACTCACCTTACCAGAGCCCTTGGATGACTTCTCTCTTGATGGTCCATAGCTCTTCTCTTTGCTGCATATGTGAGACTGCTGGGTTTGCACAGTTGATCTGTTCAAAGGAAAAAGACATGTGGTGTGTGCCCACCATGCCTGGCCATGATGACAGGGCTAATATTCTCAAGTCTTTAAGGGCTCTGGATATGGGAACAGCTGCCTAAATTCTGATGGACACAGTAAAGCTCTTTCACTAAGGGACTAGATTCAAGTCCTTTCAAAGGGATATAGAGGGCACCACAGCTATCTGGTCTCCAAAACCCAGAGATTGATTCTACGTTACACTTCAGAAGCTCAGAAGCTTTTAGTTTTGGAAAGACAAAAGAGTAGTCTACAGGCCTTCCCATGACGCTCCACCATACTGATGGGTAAGAGCCTCAGCCAGGAGAGAAACCAAGCCTTACTGTGAAGCTGGCTCCACCACGCTGATGGGTAAGAGCCTCAGCCAGATGAGAAACCATGCCTTCCTGTGAAGCAGGCCCCACAATGCTGATGGGTAACAGCCTCAGCCAGAAGAGAAACCATGCCTTCCTGTGAAGCAGGCTCCACCATGCTGATGAGTAAGAGCCTCAGCCAGATGAGAAACCACACCTTCCCATGAAGCAGGCTCTGCCATGTTGATGGGTAAGAACCTCAGTCAGAAGAGAAACCATGCCTTCCCATGAAGCAAGCTCTGCCATGCTGATGGGTAACAGCCTCAGTCAAAAGAGGAACCATACCTTCCTGTGAAGCAGGCCCCATGATGCTGATGGGTAAGAGCGTCAACCAGAAGAGAAACCATGCCTTCCCGTGAGGTAGGCCCCATGATGCTGATGGGTAAGAGCTTCAACCAGAAAAGAAACTACACCTTCCCGTGAAGCAGGCTCTACCATGCTGATGGGTAAGAGCCTCAGCCGGAAGAGAAACCACACTTTCCAGTGAAGCAGGCTGATTCAGAGGACTCAGGGTGAGATGATAGCAACTGAGGGGAAGGGAATAGCTTGATGCTTGTATTGTTTGGTTGACTGCAGGCCTAGGGCTAGTGGTCTGGCCACCTACTTGGAGGATGGCAGTGTGCATTGTGTTAACTGTGGGGAATATCCTACTGTCTTGTTTTTGAAATCCAATGCTTTGTTCCATTTTACTGTTTTATTTTATCTCTGCATCTGATAACATGAGCAACTATTTTGAAGATAACAGGCTACAGTACTGTTCTGTTTTGTTTTGTTCCAATTTATTGTTTTATATTATTTAATGTTATGTTTTGATTGGTTTTATTCTGCTTTATTTTGTTAGATTGATATGTCTGATGGTACGAACAACTATTGTGAAGATAACAAGATATATTATGGTAGCCATTGGTTGAGGTTTAAATGTTTTTTTAACGTCTCAGTTATAAAAGTGGCTGAGGCTAGCATTTGTGATTGGTTTGTTGTTTAGTGTTGGGATTGGTGATACAAGTGTTGTACCCACCAAGGGGCAGAGCCAACATACAATGTAAGGAAGAAAAAGAGGCGGGCTTTTTTTTTTTTGTCTTTTTTGTTTTTGTTGCTTATGGCTATCATAAATGGCTATCCCTCAGCAATATCACCCTGTCTTAGAGCCAACTAAATATAAACTAAAACCTCTAAAACTGTAAGATAAATAAACCTTTTTTTGTTTTACTTTGGGCATTAGATATTTTGTTTCAATGAGAAAAAAAACAACCAAGACAAAATTTAGTACCAGGAGTGGGGTTGTTGCTGTGACTATACCTGACCACGTGGTTGAAGAGCCTTTAAAAATGGCTTGTAAAAATTTTAAAAGGTTCAAAGATATAGCCTAAATATATAAAACTAAAATTCCTTAGGCTGTTTTACATGGGAGATTCTAATTAGAGCTCTAAAGACCAAAAGACTAATAAAAAGCCTGCCAATAAAAACCAGGCTCAAAAGGTTTCCATTAAAAAAAAAAAAAAAGGACTACATTGGTTGTTAAGACTCCCAATGATGTGTGTTATGGCTTGACAAAGAGTTTGTCTACATTTTGCTTGTGTCTAGAGACTTTGCCTGAGACTGAGATTAAGGGCAACAGACTAAGCCGGGCATGGTGACACATGCCTTTAACCCCAGCACTTGGGAGGCTGAAGCAGGAGGTTCATTGTGAGTTTGAGAGCAGCCTGGGCTACAAAGTGAGTTCAAGGCCAGCCTGAACTGCATAGTGAGACCCTGTCTCAAAAAAATAGAGCCGGGGATTTAGCTCAGTGGCTTAAGTGCCTGCCTGGCAGGCGCAAGGTTGTGAGTTCAATCCCTGGTACCAAAGGAAAAAAAAAAAAAAGGGAGGGGGGTGACTAACTGATTAACCTGGCAAAAAATAAATTTCAAGGCTATCAAATGTTGAGGTGATGACAGACTATTGTTGGGGGCTTTCAGCCAGATTTATGTTGTAAATCAAAAACAAAAAGCCTGACAAGATGATTTAAAACATTGTGAGTCTGACCAAAAAACTATAGACTACAAAGATAAAGCTAAAACCTCAATTACGAAAAAAACCCAAAAAAACAAAAAAACAAAGATGGCCTGGGGACATCCCAAAACCTGGTGGGTCTCCACCCCTTACAGTCTCAAAACTACAAAGTAAAAGACCTCGCTCAAAAAAAAAAAAAAAAAAAAAACACAAAACCACAGATTGCCATGCTCCAAAACAGTGACAGAGGCCACAAAAAGTTCCAAAATGGTGGCGACTATGCCAGGTTCCAAAATGATTACAACATAAAAAAATCTGTTCCTCACAATCAGGTTCAAAATGCTCAACAATCCAGACACTCAACCCCTACAACCAAAAACAAAACAAAACAAAGAAGTCTGACTACTGCTCCAGCTGGCAATGAACCTTGGTGACATCCACACAGCATTAGTTTTAAACACACAAAAAATACACGAATTCTACAGTTAAAATAGCTTCCATCTGGACTTCTAAAGGCCTGAGAGGCCAGGCAGTGTGCCCCTAAAAAAACAATATACAAAGCTTTAAATATAAAGTCAAAGATACAATAAAAAACTCAATAATTAAAAAACCCCAAAAACATAGATCTAAAAAAAAAAACCTATAAAGACTAAATAAAGTAAACCTAAAAAGCCCTAAAAACTAAAACCCCTAAAAATGCCAGAGTAAAATCACTCAAGCCTTTTAGAGCTTACAACCAGATTGCTTCAGATTCTAAACATAAAAGTCCAAGACTTAATGTTTGCCCTGTTAGATTTTAGACTTCCTTTTGTCCTGTTCCTTTGTATCCCCCATTTATACCCTTTAAAATGGTAATGTTTATCTTGTGCATTTAATGTTAAAAATGTTTAACGTTGTTTTCATTTATACAGGGGGTTATAACTAAGAGTTTGCCACAAATCTCAGCAGAGACTTAAACTTTTAACAATGATAAAACTGTTAAGACTTTAACAACACTTAAAGATAGACTACGGGTCTTTTACATAAACGATATACATAAGTCTTTGAGGGACCAAGGGTAAAATGTTGTGGTTTGTTTAAATGTCCCCCCAAAGCCTCACACAGTCATAAAAGTGGCTAAGGCTAGTGTTTGTGATTGGTTTGTTGTCTAGCACTAGGATTGGCGATATGAGTGCTGCACCCATCCAGGGGCAGAGCCAACATACAATGTAAGGGAAAAAAAGAGGTGGGCTTTCCCTCTTTTGTCCTTTTTGCTCTTGTCACTTGTGGCTGCCATAAACAGCTGATCCTCAGCCATATCACCCTGCCTTAGAGCCAAATAAATATAAACTAAAACCTCTAAAACTGTAAGATAAATAAATCTTTCCTTGCTTCACTTTGGGCATCAGATATTTTGTCTCAACAATGAGAAAAAAATAACCAAGCCACCACTGTTGATTTCCTATTATCCTGTTTTGAAGTTCTGTACCAGTTCCACTGCTTTCCTTTGATTGGCTTTATTCTGTTTCATTTTGTTGGGTTTTATTCTCTTTAAAATAAAATTTTAAAAAATATGGTTTCCAAATTAAAAAAACAAAAGAGTAGTCGACAGACTATCATCTCCATAGGGAAGGCACTGGGTTCTTATGTATTATAGGACTGCCCTCATCTGTCTTTTCATCTCTGGGTTTCCCATACCTGCACAATTACTGGAATTCATGGTGGCCTCCAGTGTGTGTGGAGGAAGCAATGAGGCAGTCTTATTCATGAAGCCCTGGTTCCTGTAGATTTTCAGTATATTTCTGTACATAATTCCTTCATATGAATCGCAAAATACCATTGTTCTGGGCTACACACCACAATCACATCTACAAATGTGATTGGTTCCTGAAACACACACATTCCAGCTCAATACACTCACTACCAAAGTACAACAGGACAATGGAGCTAGCAGGCCGGTGAAAGCAAGACCCCATGAAGAAGGTGCTCAGAGGCAGATCTGTAGTCTCCTGAATCTGGCCTTCTGCTGAAGTATCTGAATTAGATCTCTTACGGTCTGCAGGCAGCTCAGTGGCACAGTATATGCTTGGCATGCACAAAACCCTGGGTTCGTTCACAAATAAAAGTTAGAAAATTTCTCCATCAACTCACTACTCCCCAAATAGAGGCTCTAACTCATGCCAAAAGACCTCTATTTCATGAAAGAAATTACTTACCTTCAACTAGCCAGTAGGCCCTTTTGGAATATAACCCCACCTAGTTCCAGAGAACAGGAGCTGAGCACATTCCAGGAGAAAGAGAAGTACGTGGTAACTCTTTGCCTAGTGAGACAATGAAACCCAGGAAGCAAGCAGAGCTTACACTCTTCTCTTGTTTTCCCTCCTGGCTCTCAGCAGCCTGGGGAAGGTTTGAAGAAAAGACTGAGATCATTGCCTGGGCTGCCTCCACCCCAGCCTCATGAGGGCCAGTCCTTAGTAGGCTGGAAAGCAACCATGTGTGTAGCATAAAAAGGTCAAGGCAGGTCATGTAAAGGGGCAAGTCCAGCCTCTGTGCAAAGCAGTGCTCTTTGCGGTCAAGGATTGCTAACTTACCTGGAAATAGGTGGCTTGCAACCCAGGAGCCCTGGCTGCTTCTTCTCAGTCATCCTCTTGGAAACAGGTCGGGTCCTGAGCAAGCAGAGCTGGAAAAGAGGGGAGATGTCGGTAAATTCAGACAGGGAAGCTGTTCCTGGATCTAGTGAGTTAAGGCCAAGATGAAGCCCAACATCCCAGTTCACAGAATGGCCAAAATGACCCAGGAATTGTCAGGAATGCTCCAGGTGAGCGTTCCTGACCTAGGTTGCTTGTCTGCTTCTTTGTTTGGCGATAGTATCTCATTATATTGCCCAGGCTAACGTGAACTCCTGGGCTCAAGTGATCCTCCTACCTCAGCCTCCTGAGTAGCTGGGACTAGAGGTGTGGATTTCTGTCCAACCCTGCTGCAAGTATAAATATCTGTCCTTCTCCAGAATGTTTTCCTGCCCCCAACCCACAGATGCATTTTGTTCTTCATTTAAAAATCTGATGGCCTAGACAAACTATGGGGTCTTTGCAGGGAAAGACTGGCATTTTCTTTGCAATTGTTCCCAGCACCCACCTTACCACATGACCATAGTCACATCCCCTTCAAGAAGCAACAGGAAGGCTGGGAACATAGCTCAGTAACAGAGCACTTACCTAGCATGTATAAGGCCTTGGGCTTCATCCCCAGCACCACCAAAACGAATGTGAAGTAACAAGGCAGAGACCAGCCCACAAGACTTACCACAAATAAACTAAGGGGTAAAACATAGCCTAAATCTAAGAATTACTTACTGTTGATAACATAATAGAGATTTCAAACACAAGAGTGGATGACATTGATAAGAAAGTTTATTTTTCTTACTAGAAGACAAGATAGAAGAAACACATCCTGTCAAGAAAAATGTTATTTGTCTGCCAGAATTAATTTTTTTCCCCCTACTGCTCAGAAGATATGAACTTTAACCTCATTTTTTAAATGACTGGGCTGTTAAAACACCGGCCATTTCTAGACAATTCGAAGGTAATTTGCAAAACCAACATGACTGCATAGTCAGGATTTTTCTTTTTCTTTTTGGTACTGGGGATTGAACTCACGATCTCATGCTTGCCAGGCAGGCACTTACACTGCTGAGCTAAATCCCTGGCACACTAGTCAGGAATTTAACAGCGTTCAAAATATTCAATAAATTATTTAGAAAAAAATACTATCTTACTGTGTTGAAAAGAGAATTCAGTGGTGGCGCATGTCTGTAATCCCAGCACTGGGAGGCTGGGGCAGGATAATCACTGTGAATCTGAGGCCAGCCTGGACTACACTGTGAGACCCTGCCTC
Organism: Dasyprocta punctata; assembly: GCA_004363535.1. NCBI lineage: Eukaryota > Metazoa > Chordata > Mammalia > Rodentia > Dasyproctidae > Dasyprocta > Dasyprocta punctata. The sequence continues at coordinate 112,146 of RJWM01002374.1, read as the reverse complement.
AAAAAAATTTTTTTTACTGCTGCCCAGGGAAATCTGAGTCCCTTCTTTGTTTTGCTTTTTCCTAATTAATTTGTTTTTATATTTTTTGACTGACAAAATTTGTGGTGTCATGATGTTCACAACCATCGATATACTGTGGAATAGCTACACAGGGATCTATTTAACATACGCATCACCTCAAAAACCTATAGTCCTGCTTTTTCCTAATAGAAAGATCAGTGACCAAAAAAGAACATGGAATTCTAGCCCATAATCCTTAGAAAGTGCCCTTACCACAAAATGTACAAATACCAAGAGAACTTTATGTTTCTACTTTCATAGGGCCTGCAGTCAGAGAAAATAAAGAAGGGAGGATACAAATCACCAGACAAAAGACAGCAGGGCCCTCTGACTATACCCCATGCAAACACTCACCAGAAGCTCCAGCCACCCAAGGGTTGGTGAGACCCAGTGGGGTCAATAGTTTTCACCACTCTTTGTATCGGCATAGCCACCTTCAGTCCCTGAACAAAGGGACATGGTCACAGGTCAGTCACATGCCCTGCCCAAGGGGACCCATTGACATCTAACTGAATATGCACGACTGGCCCTGCTTCAAGGAACATATTGAGAGGGATTTGGGTTTACCTCATGAGATTTAGCCAATCCTTCAATTACACATTAATCACTGTGATAGAATTTCAATTCCTGAAGTGGGGGAAATGCTGGAACAAAAGGGAAAATGAGTGGCCAGCAGGTCGAGGGACAGAGTGCTGAGTTGGACCCAAGCAGATGAAGGGGAAAATTAGCAAGTTACTCACAAAAGGAAGATATTCGTGGTGCTATAGTTTGGATATGCTGTGTCCCCCAAAGATTCATGTGCTAGAAACTTAGTCCTTGACATGGCCATGCAGGAGGTGGAGGAAATTTCAAAAGGGGGGACCTAGCACCAGGTAGTTAGAGCACTGAGGATGCTGTCAGTTCTTATAGTTGCCCAGTTAGAGTGGGCTGTCACACAAGAACATGCATAAACCCTGAATCTCTCTGGCCCCGACTCATCATGGAATCTCTCCTTCTTGTTCACAGTCCCACCATGACAACATCGCCATGAAGCCCCCACCCTTGCCAGATAACAAACAGATGGAGACATTTGGTTTTGGAACTTCTAGCCTCTAAAACTGAACTAAAAAACATTTTTTTCTTTTCCTGCTGGAAACAACCCAGAGCCTTCACACTGAGTTATGCCTCCAGTCCTTTTTATGTTTTTTATTAGCAGACAGGATCTCACTAAGTTACTAATTTGCCCAGAATGACTCAAATTTGCAATCTTCTTGCCTTAGCCTCCCAGAGTGCTTGGGTAACAGGCATGCACCTTCATGCACAGCTACTACTTTTTTTTAAGTGCCCAGCCTTAGGTGTTCTGTTATAATAACAGAAAATGGACTAAAAGAATAACAGAAAGGATCTGAACTTTCCTTCACTGGCAGTTGCTCCCTCAAAAAAGATGGCTGACCTGATAACCATCTGGAAGGAATCTCTCCGGTCTCCCATGTCCATAGTGGGGACCAGAAGCCATCAGGTGCAGACTCTGAGCAGAGAAGAGACAATGGCTCTGGACAGGGTGGAAATGGTGGCAGTGGGAGGAGCAGTGGAGCTGGGTTATGCAGCAGAGGTGAAACTGGCAGACTCATTGGTGGCTGTAAGGGAGAGGCAAATGCAACAGGTTTCTGAGGGAAGTGACAGTTTAAGGACAGGTGGGTAGAGGCCCCTTCTGCTCAGGGTGGGGCTTAGGACATCACAAAGTATCCCTCCCTTATACTGTCCCTGCCTCACTGCCAGGAGGGCCTCACCAGCCTGGATACTCCGTGCCAAGTTTCAACTCTGGGGACCCACACATTCTCTCAGGTCCCAAGGCCGTAGATGGGTTATGGAGGAGCATGAAGCAAAGACTAAAAGAAGAAAGGTGGATCAAGAAAGGCAGGGCCCTGGTCTAGCCAGCTTTGCTGCCCCATGATTCTGTCCCTGGCCACTGATGCTTTGTCCCAGGAAACAGGTGGCCTCAGAGCTGATAGATGACTGGGACAAGGCACCACGGTACTCAGCATAGGCCAGAAGAGCTAGCTAAAGGGTCAACCCAGTAGCAGATGAGTGACCCTTAGGCAACAGAATTTGGTGACAAATCTGGAGTTAATCTTGGACTTCACCCCCAGCTCTACTTACTGGCTGTGCATCTTCAGGGACACACTGCTCAAGTTCTCTACCTGTGTCCACTCAGCCTGCTCAGCATACCTGTGACTGCCTGATTCCTGGGCCTCTGATGCAGCAGAAACCCTCAACATCCAATCTTGGTCGATGCTACTGTAGTGCCCACCAGGGTATGGGGAAATCTGTGGAAGGCAATGAGCCTATGCTGAGAAGAGCCCAGAGGACCTGGAGAGGACCCCTGGACTTTCATTTCTCATTCTCCTTTCCTGCACACAATGCCATCTACTGACCCAGAGACACAGGGTGACAAAGTCAGGGATGCCCAAGACTCATCCACTCAGGTCTTTACTCAACAAGCACTAGATGAGGGCTCTGCAACGATACATAGCATCATTGTTATGAGGTTCACATTAGGTGAGGTCCCTGCAGCCCAGCAGCTCCAGTAAGAACTCCTGGCCTCAAAAACCATGCACCTTTTTCTCACCAGCTACTGGAGGACGTTCTCAACCAAAATAAGAGTAGACCAAGGAGTTGGGTGTGGGGGTCTCTGCTACTCTGGGGTTTGCTGGCAGAAGCCTGCAATTTGGCTGTTCTGCAGCTCACTGCAGGCTGTGCGTGGTTGAGGGTTCTCCATTATCTGGAAGCTTTTGTTCCCATCAAAGGAACATTGCAGAATTCTCTATAGCCCAGACTGCTCCAGTCCATGAGACACTCTGATGCAGCTACAGGTCCATGACACAGGAAGGGCAGAGTGAGGAAGCCCAGGGAGCCCACCAGCTCTGGGCAAGCAGGACCACCTCAGGGTTGAGGACAGGCTCTATGCCTAACTCCATCCAAAACCTAACCCTGACTTTTGCAACCCTCAAGAATGGGAACCCAAACTGGGCATGGTGGTACACACTTGTTATCCTACCACTCAAAAGGCTGAAGCGGAACAAACACCACAAATTTAAGGCCAGCCAGGGTTACATAGTGAGTTCGAGAGCATATTACATAGTGAGACCCTGTCTCAACAAACAAACAGACAGACAGAAAAACAAACCCAAACTTTGTAAGGACCTGTTGCTTGAGGAGAACTCTCAGGGTCAAAGGCAGAACAGAGCACACTCTGCATTTTCTCAGGCACAGAAATGTACAGGCTGGTCCCGAGAGCTTTTCCATACTGGAAGGGTATCTTCCAGAAAGGGTCCTCAAGAATCTCGAAAAAACTTTCCCACTCTTTACAAAGTGGCCTCTTTCATGTTGGGTCTCACATAGCTCCAAGCTATCAACATCAGGTACCATAAGTGCCCTACAGAAATTCATCAGTGCCTCCTCTCTAGCTTGCTCCTGATAAGGGATGAGTGATGGCAAAAAGCTCGCCAACACCAGGGTTGGTGCCTAGGGGTTTTCGCTGCCAGAATCACATTCCCAGCATTTTTAAGGCGTGCCTTGGTTAGACAGCTCAAGTTCTTATACTTGAGTACATCACTTGTACTGACCCAAGACATTTTCCACATTTGTAACTTTCTATCAGGTGGAAATTATCCTCCTTGTTGAGAAGGAAATTGTATTTCACTCACTCATTGACTAATAACTAGTGGAAATGTGTCCATGGGGGAAACTTCTGGAAAAAATCTTGAGTGGCAGCCTAGTTTTCATAAGCCATAACTCTCCTCAGACACTGTTGCCCATTGAGAAGCTCATATCTCAAATGTCTCCAGGGAATCAAAGAGAAGATACAGAAACAAACCCAAAAACTACAAACATCTGATTTTTGAAAAATGGGCCAAAAGTATATGCTGAAGAAAACATAGCCTCCTTAAATAAGGAGTGCTAGTAAAAGTGGATATCCATGTGCAAATGAGTAAAATTAGATCTTCACTTTTCACCCATCAAAACGGTTCAAAGACCTACGTATAAAAATAAACGTTGAAGCCAGGTGTGGTGGCGCATGACTGCAATCCTAGCACCAGGAAGCTGAGGCAGGAGGATCACTGCAAGTTCAAGGCCAGCCTAGACTACAAAGTGAGTTCAACAGCAGCCTGAAATGCATAGTGAGACCCTGTCTCAAAATGACAAAAAAAAACAAAAACAAAACAAAAAAAAACCTTGAAAGTGCTGAAATAAAATATAGAGAAAAACACTTGGATCCAAAGGCACAGGCAAAGACTTCCTGAATAATATCCTGATTATACAGGGAATAATTGTGAGAATCAACAAATGAGAGTATATTACATTAAAAAGCTGCACAGAAAAAAAATAGAAAAAAATTGAAAGTGAAGAGACAACCTACTGAATGGGACAGAAACTCTTTAAGAGCTACACTTCTGATAGAAGATTAACATTTAAAATATATTTTAAAAAACTAAAAAATTAACTCCAAAACAACAAATAACCCATTCAGTAAATGGGCAAATAAACAGAATACAGTCCACAAAAGAAGCACAAATGGTCAATAAGTGTATTTTAAGATGTCCAACATCTTTAGTCACTATGGAAATATAAATTGAAATGACGCTGATATTCCAACACACTTCATTCAGGATGGCTAACATAACGATTACAAAAAAACAGGAAGATGTGGTAGTCCATGCCTGTTATTCCAGCACTTTAAGAGGCAGAAGCAGAAAAATTACAAGTCTCAAGCTACCCTGGGCAATTCAGTAAGAATCTACCACAAAATCATTCAATCGATACATGAATAGAATTGATTAATGCTGATCTTAAAGGAGAGCTCTCTCAAGCAGGCTGCTGCGAAATGAGGCCGCTCTCTGCGCTGTCCCCTTCTACACATGCTGCCTTTCCTTTCTGCTTTGCCATGCTGTGACAGAGCCAAGGAGGATCTTGTCAGAACACCAGCACCATGCTATTGGATTTCCCAGACTCCAGGAGAATAAGCCAAATATGTAAATGGTTTTCTTTGTGCATTACCAAGAGTCAGGTATTTTGACTAGTAACATAAAACATACTAAGACAAGACAGAAAGTGGGAACAACGTAATGCCCATCAACTAATGAATGAATAAATGGCATTCCATAAAATGAAATAGCATCCCTTAAAAAATTAATGAAGCTCTGCTTCACGTGTTATCACAGATGAATCTTGAAAACAATATGCTAAGTGAAAGAAGACACATACCAAAAGTTACAGACAGATATACCTTGTTTAACAATACCTGTTTAATGAATGTATGGACCTACTATTGAGCCACGCTGTTTGGATTTACGATCCACATTCAGACTTATGATGCAGGAAATGTGAACAGTAGTGTGGCTGTATGGTGGCTTCTTCTACAGTCCAGTACTTAATTTTTGCTGATCATACTGTAAAGTACTTAGTTTTATGTTGGTATATATTACAGTAATGCATGTAGGAGTTATTCACATAAAAGTGAAGTTGTCAAGTTGGAATTTCCTTTGACCATTTCTTTGTTCGTACTATACACAATTGTGGTGTACTATACACAATTCCTCATTAGTGACCAATTCACTGAAAGACCTAGTTGCAGGAATGAAACTGTCATTAAACAAGGAATGACTATATTATATAATTCAATCTATATGAAACATCCAGAATAGGCAAATCCAAAGATAAAAGGCAGAGAATACTTGTCAGGGAATGGGAGGAGTAACTGCTAATGGAGACAAAGGTTTCTTTTGCGGGTGATTTAAAGTTTCTGAAACTAGATAGAGGTAATAATGGGTACATAACTTTGTGAATATACTAAAATCTACTTTGAATGGTACACTTTAATAGCATGAATTTTATGGTATGTGAATCATACATTAATTTTTTAAGTTATGGCTGATACATTGTATCAACCTGAGAAGTTCAGAAGTTTAACTAGGAGACTCAGCAGGGAGCCATGGTCCTTATTTTGCAAAGACCCTCAGCCTGTGCAAGAGGAGGACACAGAGATTTTGTGAGTGCTACACCCGCCCTGGAGAGGGGATGGCCTGTGTATGATATGTCTTAGTTACTTTTTACTCATTGCCGAGACAGAATACCTGATGCCCAAAATTAGGGAAGAAAAGGTTTATTTCTTACAGTTTCTTGGGAGTTTCAGTCCATACTTAGTTGGCTCCAAGGCAACATGGTGTGGTGGGGCTGCCGTTCACGGCGGCTGCCAAAACAGCAAGCATGGGAACCCGGCAAGACAGAGAGTGGAAGCGAGAAAAAGGAAGGCCTGCCTTCCTCACACTGTATTTCGGCTCCACCCCTGGGCAGGTGCAGCACTCACATCATCAATCCCAGCACTAGACAACAAACCGATCAGAAGCACCACACTCAGCCCCATCAAAAGTATATGAGGACTTGGGGGAAACCAGATCATCCAATACACAATATAAGGGAAGAGAACAGGCTTACTGTTTCTCCCTTTTGTTCTGGCAGTTTTTGCTCTGGCTGCTGCCTTGAAGTGTTGCCCCAGTGCCACGCCACCCTGCCTTGGAGCCAGCTGAGTATGGATTGAAACCTCCACAAACTGTGAGCTAAATAAATCTTTCCTTTCTTAATTTTGGGTGTCAGGTATTTTGTTCCAGCAACGAGAGAAAAGTAACCAAGACAGAGACCAAAGTATGAGAGGAGAGAAAAAAGGAAAAAGAAAAAAGGGCAAAAAATTGAAGACAGAAAAGAAGCTAAAGGAACTTAAAAAGCCTTACCCCAAACAGTCTTAAGACTCTTCTCAGAATAAAAAGCTTTTTAAAATGCTCCTAGAGTGAGAGGGCCCAGGTCACGCCTCTAATAACTTGGAGAACTGTGACCTCCATGGTACTGACCCATGACATGGAGAATCCCTCATCCTGCTCTCTTTAACTCTGATTTGCCCCCAACCATCAGACAACACGCAGTTTGCATGTTCATGGGTGAAGAACACATGTGGAGGACCAGGGGGGTTACAGAGGGAACAAATTCACGCAGACCCAGTTTCAACATGGGCTTCAGATGGTGCAGCTGAGCAACAGGGTAGCAAGGGGATCATGCCCCACTATTATGAAGTGTTTTTTCATGACAACTCTGTGGGTAAAATACGGTTTGAGTTTGTATATACCTCCAAGTTGGGTGCTAGAAATTTGGTCTTCACCTCAGTAGTATTAGGAGGCAGCAGAATCTTTAAAATGTGGGGGTCAGTGGAAGGTGGTTAGCTCATGAGGCACTGTCCTTGGAGGGAATACATGTGGCTCTCCATGATTACTATTGGTTTCCACTGAGTGTGTTGCTATTAAAAAAAAAAAAAAAAAAAAAAGCAAACCCAGATCCCATATGTCTAGTTTCCATTCTCACCATGAGATGCCACCCACCATGAGGTCCTCACTAGAAGCAGAACAGATTGGGCTGCCTGACCTTGGACTGCCATGCCTCCAAATCAGGAGTTAAACACATCTCTGACATTTTGTTATGGTAGCAAAAAATGAATTACTACCAACAAAACCAAAAATGCTCCCCTCTCTGCCAAAGAGGCTAAGGCTCTCTAACATCTGAAGTCTACAGCCAAGCTAAGTGAGAGCCACAAATGTCTTCACTGCAGAAAGAATGAAGTCAAAGCAATAGATGGAGCTTTATAAGACTGGGAGCCAAGGGATGCAGCTAAAACCACCTCTATCTGTCTACATGGAAAGTGATTAAAGTCATATTTGGTACGTGTATGCAACATGGAACTGCACAGTGCTAACCTTCCCATCCAGGCCAGGGTTCTGGACTTGTCACTGATCTGCACAAGCTCCTCCATACATCCACCAGCAACACTGACTCCTGATAAAGCTCTACAACCACATCCTCCGAAGTGATAGAATCCTACAATAGGAGTACATGTTCTGTTTCAGCAAAGATCACTCCATTACTGTGAGGGACAACTGGTTATCACTAGTGAAATCCCATTCAAAAACATGCAAACAAGGAGTCTTCTACATCACAGGAAAACAGATCCAGCCTCCTACTTTTTCTTTTTCTGAGGTAAGTGCAGTAGCACACACCTGTAATCCCAGCTACTCAGGATGCTGAGGCAAAAGGATCACAAGTTTAAGACCACCCGGGGTTACTTAGCAAGACTGTGTCTCAAAATAAAAATAAAAAGGTCTGAGCATGTAGCTCAGTAGTTGAGTATTTGCCTCAAGGCCCTAAGTCCAATCCCCACTACCAAAAAAATAAATAAAAAATTAAGTATTTTTAGCATCAAGTCATATTCATTTGTTAACATATCACCTACAACTATTTCTGTGGTACAATAGCAGAAATAAGTAGATATAACAGTGACCATATGGCCCACCAGTCTGGAAATGTTTACTTTCTTTTCACTTTTGCACAAGTCCTAAAGTACAATTTTTGGTTCTAATATTATAACTCCATTGAACTATGATGGTAGAGCCTGTCATTTGCAGCTTAAGGTGATTTTCCTAAATTCCTTACTTATGGCCTCACAAATCTGAGCTTGATCTCTTAATTTTTGTGAAGTCCCTAGGATCCTTCCTGAGACATAGTACTCTCCTCTAATCTTCACAGGACACATTCTAAGACTCCCAAGTGTATGCCTGACACCATGCACAGTATGAAATTTCACTCTCTAAACATCTTTGTGTACTATACTTACCCTTCTTCCTATTGATCCTGAGTGACTAAAACTACAGAAATAAAAACCAGACAGCATGGATCCATTTTAGGGACCTAATAATCATACATGCCTACTAAAAGAAAGGACTCCCAAGCCAGGCATGGTGGGACATGTCTGCAATCCCAGTACTTGTGTGGCTGAGGCAGGACAATCACTACAAATCTGAGGCCAACCTTGATGATACAAAAGGTTCAAGACCACACTGAACTACATAGCAAGACCAGATCTCAAAAAACACAACAAAATGAAGGATTCCCACTGCATCTGAGAAACTTTATGGCCTTTACATTTTCAAATACTACAGAGCTGTGCTGTGATGATGAGAATGCTTTGCCTGTGCCTTCCAGTGCATGTGCTGGCTGAGATTGAGGAATGTGGCTAAGATGACTGATAAACTGAGTCTTTAATTTCATGGAATCCTAACCAATTTAAATTTATACAGCCATGGATACTTTCAGTAGGACTCACAAGGGTTAGCAGGGATGGCCCTGGAGAAGTCCTGCTGTGTGGCACAGTTTTGGGGTTTACCTTGGGACACTCCTCTCATACCAGTTTCCTCTAGATGTCAATCACATCAGGTGTTCCCAGGTACCATGAGGATCTCCACACTCCCTCTCCACTTTCCTCCTTGGTTGGGAGAATGACAGTGAGGGAACAGCGGTCAGAGTGCCCCCAACCCAAGAATCCAAATCCTCCTCACCTCCTCACCATGACACAAGTGCCAGGGTTCAAGGTCTTAAGAGATACTCTTCCTACAATAAAAAAATTGGGGTAAAACAAGTGAGGATGGTTATAGCACAGGCCAGGTTAATCCCTGTTTGTGAGCCTCTAGCAGGACAGCCAAGCTAACAACTTTATACAAAATTTTTTTCAATAAGCAGCATAGTGGACTCTAAATCACCTTTCAGACAACAGGCTATGGTGATTTCTACTGGCTCTTCCCACCTCAAAAAATCCCTTTTTCTCTTGTATTCCCAAATCACTTCTAATACCATCTATTTTTTCCTCCACTACCCTTTTAATAGTGTGATGTATCTTTGTTTTTTAAAGCGATTTTATCTTGCTCTCTCCAACTACAATATAAATCTAAGCAGAAACTTGTGCTCACTTTTTTTCAAGACTTCATACCCAAACTCCAGCATACCACCTGATAAATACCAAGTACAAAAGAATGTTCTGTACTGACAAACTTTTTCTGCCAAAAAAAAAAAGTAAGCGTCTTAGCATATATGGGCTATATGATCTCTGTCACCCCTACTTAACTATACGGTGGTGTACAGAAACAGTCACAAACTACATAAACAAATGGGCTCCAATAAAAGTATTTGAATAAGCCAAAATTGGACCAGATTTGGCTCATAGGTTATCAACTGATGACCCCTGATCACATACTACACAAAATGCATCCATCAAATTCTCTCAATTCTACCTTGACCTCAAACATTCCATACTGCAAATATTTCAAATTTTCTAACTTCACATCTACTATCATGAAGGTCTTGAATATATTCAATCTCCTATATGGGCTCTGCATTCATTTTTGTCCATCCAAAACTCTATGTTCAATCCAGGAGCGATGCTTTGTTTAAATTACAAAAGTAATCCTGTCATTCCTGACCTTAATACACTGATTCAGTGGCTTCCTAGTGACCTTACAATACTATACAGTTTACCATGACCTTTGAGGTCCTGCCTTCTTGTCTTATTCAGCTCATCTATCCTGATTTCTTTTTTCTAATTTAGCTTTCTCTATCTTTTCTCGGCTACTGGAACACATCAGGCTACACAAGGAACCATGCATGTGAAATGTTCACCCAAGTCTCCTCCACAACCCCTACTGTACAGCCAAACCCCTTGGTTAGCTACATACAACACATCCTTTATGTTCAAACACTTGTCTCTTTTCAGATACTTTCCTAGACATACTCCTCCAGCTACCCTGTCATATCACCCTTGTCAATATTAATTTGAAACCCCTCTTCCCAGCTGGAATAAAATCTCCACAGGGACAAGTACTCTATGTATTTTAGCTACTTCTCCCCCATTAAAAGTCCAGTTCAAGCCGGGCGTGGTGGTGCACGCCTTTAATCCCAGCACTCGGGAGGCTGAGATAGGAGGAGTGTTGTGAGTTCGAGGCCGGCTTGGGCTACAAGGCGAGCACAAGGCCGGCCTGAGCTACATAGTGCGACCCTGCCTCAAAAAACCAGGGCCAGGAGTTTGGCTCAGCGGCTTAAGCGCCTGCCCTGGCAGGTACAAGGTTGTGAGTTCGATCCCCGGTGCCGCAAAAAATAAATAAATAAATAAAATAAAATAAAAGTCCAGTTCATTGAAGGCACAGAAATGAAAATGTGTCCAACAATCGACAGTACTCAAGAATGTTTCAGTAGAGCAAATCTAAAAAGACACATGACTCCCACACACATAGCATTATGATATGACAAAAATCAAATGTAAAAATTACTTAAAATGCCTGTTCATTATATAGCATAAATCACAATGATAGATTTCCGGTGTCTTTGGGAAATAACGCTACTTCTTTCTAGAAAGGCAAGGCAAGAATGTATTCCTTTTAAAAACAAACATCTCATTTTAAAGCTGAAATCTGATCTTTAATTTTCCTCCAGAGTTAACTTTGCCTCATATCTCAGTAGAAGTGAGCTTTGATCCATTATTTAAAAAGGATATCAAATTTATGACAAATTCAAGCGCTGTTATGTTTTGTTTTTTTGTACCAAGGATCGAACTCACGACCTCACAACTGTCAGGCAGGTGCTTAAGCCACTGAGCTAAATTCCCGGCTCCATTTTTTGAGACAGGACAAATCCAATTTCAATTTTTGGTACTAACAAAACTTATATCAATCTTTCTCTGGAGTCCCATATGTTTTCATGATTTGTGGCTCCCAAGTCTTGGGTAAGGACTGCAGCCAATTTGAAAAGAACTAAGTAGTCTTATTTTTCCTTGATAATAACATTTGTGCCTGAGAAACAACTTTTCTTAACATAACTTCACATTATAATGAAGAAAAAGTAACTAATGCAAAATTGATGCCCACTGCTAAAGTAAAAGTTACAAATAAACGTTCACTTAAATGAGAAGAAAAAAGAAACGGAAAAAGGAACAGAAGCAAAGCAAAGATAATAAGCTTAGGAAACACAAACTGTCAGTCATCAAAAATTTTTTCTTATATGGACATGAATATAGATACAAATATATCGAACTAATCGGATTATTTTCTTCGGTCCTTCAATTTTAAAAATAAATTTGACAAGTTACTCAAGTCAATTTGCACGTGTAGACTATGCCTTTCAAGTTGCAAGGCTACATAATATTAAATAAGAAATAAAATGGTAATTACTAATACACAGTGAGCGAGGCAGTGCAGGATCCTTTGATGCACTTTTCCTGCACATCAGAGAGCACAGGTGAGGACTTGGGTTCTATGTCACCCGCCCTCAGGAGCCAGGGGTGGGGGGGTCCTGGACTAGACTCCTGGGCTTCCTTCCTGACAGGATGACAGTGTTCTCCGCCGTTCTGGAATAGTGGAGAGCAAGGGGCGCCCTGCTGCAAGGCCGAGCTGCGAGGGCTGCACACTGGAACCGGAAGACCGTGGGAAAACACTACCTCGGCCTAGGCTGTCCTCGCTCCCGGGCCCTCACCGCGTCTCATGAACAATCCCTTCCGTCCCCACCCTCCCCAAGGCCGGGCGCACCTGCACACCAGAAAGACGGTCCTACCGCCGCACACTGCAGAGAAGGCAACAACCTCAGCGACCAGCGGCTCCACCATACTTTCGCTTCCGGTCTCGGCCGGAAGCGGAAGTAGCCAGGGCACGGGCTCTTAGGACCAGAGGCGTACATAGGCTTCCTTGCCTCTTCCAATTTTAGAGGAGAAATTGTGGTTTCCCTCTGTAGGGATTGAACATATAGTGGGGCTCAAAGGGGCCTGGAAGATGGAGCTGCAGCAGGGCCTATATACAATGGGCGGATCTTAGGTCAGATGTGGGGCTAGGGTCTGGGTTTGTTCCTCAGGGCTAGTGGATAGGCTGCGCCAGGTCTGGGGATGCCATAGGGGTGTGGCGAGGGGCGGGGCTTGCTGGCAAGTGAGAGATGCAAGATATTTGATTTTCCGTCTACTCCTTTCTCTGTCCTTATGCCTTGCTCCATTGCTTTAAATCAGTACCCTACAAAAACATACTTATTCCTACGGTGATTTTTTTCTTCTTTCTTATCTGAACAGTATTAAAAATAGTAGTATATATTTTATTTAACTAGGTGCTTCTCACTAGAAATAACCTTTGCAAATCTGTTTAAGGAAATACATATCTCTTTAAAATGTATGTATTATGTAAATACATAACAAAAATATGTATTTTTAATGTAAATATATAGAAATAGTTCGAAAGGGAGGTTTTAACTTCATCCCAGTTTTACTTCCTAGAAACAATTACTGTCACTATGTCTGTGCGATCTATTATCCGTCAAGCGCATGTGTGTAGTATATATTTCAATAAATATCTAAAGAGCATTATGCTAGGCACTAAGATTAAAAAGGACAGTGAGGCGCGCCTCACTGCAAGAATGGAGCTGTGGAGAGGAGGATGACATTGCCCCATTGCCATAAAACTAACTCAACATGCTTCAGTAATGCTTCATTAACAGACTATTTCTTGAAAAAATTAATTGTGAAGGAGAAATCAAGAAATTTGACATAGAAGTGCTGAATATCAAGGCACAAGGAATAGTTAATGGAATGATAAGGTTTCAAGCTGAGAGTATAGGATAGACAAAAACAGTCTCGGGAGAAATAAATGGAGGACATTGAGCAGTATGTTATGGTTATAAAAAGATATTTTGTGTTGTTACAGGAATAGATAAATTAAATAGCAAAGCTCAAAATTAGACTTAGGCATATGTAGACATCCGGTGTGTGTTAGAGGGAGCAATTCAAATCATCAGAGCAAGGAAGAGCTGTTGGGGTAATTGCTGAAGGGTTTCTAGGTCCCCATTTCACATCATTCATGAAACTAATTCTAGATAAATTATAAACCCAAACATTTAAAAAGAACTTTAGAAAACAACAAGAAAATATCAAGAATATTTCTAACAAATTTTGCTTTATCTATTTCAAAGATAGGTTATTAACTGTGTACTATAAAGTTTGAGTCCTGGCTCTCAACCAGTCAATGACTGATCTAGCTTCTCCAACTGGTGAATGAGAGCAATAATAATAACGAAGATGGGACAGTAGTGGCTTCTACCAAGGACTGTAAGATATAATGCCTGCTTGCAAAGCACTTGTGTCAGGTAGTAAATACTCAATAAATATTGGATATTATATTTTTGGAGGAAGTAATTTATTTCAATACATTTTTTTAAATTTCATTTCTTCCCTGGCTAAAACTGGCCTTAAATTTTGGAGTTTTTTGTTTTATTTTAGTTTGTTTTGTTTTGCTTTTTTCAGTGTTCAGAATGAAACTTAAGACCTTGAACGTATTAAGCAAGTGCTTTACAAGTGAGGTACACCCTCAGCCTCATCTTTGAATTTTATTTAATCATTCTCTAAATATTTCCATACCAGTTTCATGTTCTTAATGTTTGTTTGATATAGCTGTTATTTTTAATCTTCTCATTTGTTTAAAGTTACATCTTATAAACAGTACATAACTAGATTTTGTTTATTAGCAAAGTCTGAAAGTAACTTTTTTCTAAGATGGGAGTTTAGTTGACATATTTAATATGAGCATTGATATGTTTAATGTACTTTTGTATATTATTTTACATTTAATACATGTTTCCTGTTTCTCTTGTTTCATTCATGTGCATTGATTGAGCCTGATCTCTTTACTCTTGTTGTCAATTTTCTCCCTCTTCTGTGTGTTCATTTGAAAAAGTGGAAGGTCTGGTCAAAATTAATCTAAGACTATTATTTAGCATTATTTCCTGCTTATATGTTATAACTTTTCTGAATTGTGATCAAAACACCCAGTGAATGTTTAAATTTTAAAACAACTACTACAGTAAAAGACGCATGGCCATTAATTTCCTTCAGAATATTCCACTTCACTTCACACACACATGCCATCATTCTTGCTACTTATGAAAGCAGTTCTCTAAGTCCTCTCTCATGTCTTTAGTTTCACTGTTATGTCTGCCTCAATGTTATAAATCAATTCAAAATGTTTAATTGGTATGGTCATTTGTACTTTGGGGAAAAGTCATAAGACAAACAGTGGCAGATCAAGCAAATGAGGTGGATGAGGACACACAGAAAATTTTGTTTGACAAAAATTGATGTAAACACTTTGAATTGGTTCAGGACCATAAGTAAGGCAGCCACAAAGTTATAGTAATGAAATATGGCTTCTGAAACAGCTTTCAATTGTAGAAAGAATGATGGATAAGTGGGTTCAAATTGAAGGGGGAGAATTTTGAGGAAAATTTATGGAAGCATGTCTTTTACTGTAATAATTTTTTATTTTTATTTTAAACATCTCCCATATTTTTGATCACATCGTATTTTGTTATTTTTGAAATCTTTATTACTTATAAAATATTTGTGAAGTATAGAAAATAGGAAAATAATGTCTTATAAACGTTCTAAAATTTCACTGTAGTCTATTCAATGCATAAATTTGATATGGAAACATGTTTTTCAGCTTGAGAAAATTATGTCATTATGTTAATTATAGCCTCTGTGTTTGTTTTCCTTTCTTTCTGAAATTCCTCAAATGCTGTCTTTTGCTCTCCTTTCTTGGAGAGTCTCACCACTTTTAAGTATAACCCCTCAGTTCAATTTTTATTTTGACTGATATAATTTCAATTCCTTAAATCTCTTTTTAAAGTTTTCATTACTACACATTTGTGAATTTATCCAAAATATCAACATATTCACTGTAACACCATTTCAAATAAACAATTAAAACAGAGGAATGTGATTCAACCTCCAGAAGATTAAAACTTATGGCGGTTACACTTTTTGAAAGGAGGAGGAGCTTATATAATGCTTAGGATTTGACAAGAGAAAAAAGTAGATGCAACTATATTTCTGTGAGAGGGTCAAGAGATTGTTCTAAAAGGTAAACAGTATGTAAAATCCCTTGGCATAGAGCACCTTGGGACAATATTCAACTGGAATAGTAAGGAAACTACCAATATGCAGGAAAAAGTGGGCAATTCACATTTTATTAATTTTTCTATACATTTTGTCATATGGAAGTAGGTTTCATGGCAACTTTGTTTTTCAGTAAGTAATAATTCATGTTTTAAAGCCATACAGAATTTTAGAATTATCTTTTTGTTCTTCCTTGATAAGCACATAAGGAAAACAGACTCTCTTGGTTTATATTCAAAGATGAGTTGGGTGTATTGATGTCATATAACTCATCAATACTGGTAAAGTAGGTTGACTGAACTATATTGGCTAATAGTCTTAAGTTCAGTGACTTGAAGCTGAGATGTATCTTGAACCTGATGAGGAAGGGCCATGACCATCCCTTTAAACCCTCTTGGGCTGCCGGTCTCTTTGTTGGCTCCAGCTGCTCAGAATAACTCTAGAATGAATGTTGACAACCATAAGCTACAGAGCAAAGTAAAGTAGATGACAAATATGTAAATTGTATTAGTGGTTTTGTTCTTTCCATGGTTTTTACTGGTTATCATGAGATTTTCCCTGGAAGGTGGTGTTGATATGCAAACAGATGCTGCAGTCAAACATTTATATGAAGAAAATCTGTGAAGAGTAGTCATAAAAAAAAACTCATTTATATACTCTTCTAAAAAAAGGTTGATGCATTTGGCATTTTATTTTTCTCAGACAGTTTCATTAGGCTCTTAGTGTAGATACAAAATACTTAACATACACAATTTAAGAATAAAAGTTTTACTTCAGTTCATAGATCCAGAGGTTGAAGTTGGTTGTTATCTGACTCCAAAGAAGAAATATCATAGTGGAAGAAATGAAGAAGGGTAACTACTATGTAAGAAATAAGTACAGAGCAAAACTGGTACCAGAAAAGAAGGGAGAGTCAGAAGATATGGACCATACTATCACAACCTTCATGTTTCAACCCAACACATCAGAATTGTACTTTACTAATATCCTACCCGGTTCTTATTCCAAACAAGATATTAATCAAGAGTATCACATAATTCCAGATAATATTTTCCTTCTAGGACTATTAATGTGTTGAAAGATGGAGAGTTTCAGCTTGAGAGCCAGGTACTACAGGACATAGGAAGATTATATTCTGAGGTCTTTAGGCTTCTCTTCCTCAACACCAGGAAGTGGATTTATTTAATGACGAATCTTTTTTTGTATATGTTTATTTTCTTAGCATAAATTGAGAAATACAGTGTGAGAAAATCTTGTTCATGAATCCAATTACCTTATTGCATATTTTAATCTCTCACTTCAGACCCTCCCTCCATTCCATTGGCCTTTCCTAGACTCATCATATTTTTTCACAGCGATTTTTCCATGATGTATTAACTCTGAAACTGTCTTAGCACATATGGGATTCCATTTTAAGGAGCAGCATACAGGAAGAGTCCACAGAGCCCAATAAGAAAGCAGGAATACCTGGAAGTGGTGGTGCATGCTTGTAAATTCAGCACTAAGTAGGGTAATGCTGGAGAATTACAGCGAGCTCAAGGCCACCCTGGGCTCTATAGTGAGTTCAAGAACAAACTAAATTACACATGAGACTCTGGGGAAAAAAAGGAGCGACCACTTACTTCTTCAGTGCAGCCCAGGACAGGCTGCATCCTGGCAGAGAAACTGGTCTAGCAGCCTTTGGGTTACAATCTATCTTTTCAGCTTCACTAACACGAGTAGAGATTTGTTTCTGTTTTCACAGTTCTCGTAGCTAAGAGGGCAGGCCATGGAGCCGGAGCAAATCAATGTTAAAGACGCGTATGAACTGTCCAATTAGGTGGGCCAAGGGAGGCGGGCCCTGTTTCCTGTCGGGAAAGCGAGATCCTAAACACATCGCTGAGAGCCACCTCACTGTGCTAAGCCACCGTGATTTAAGGATTTCTCCTGGCTGCAGCCTGCATTGGAAGGACCTTGGGAGACCTTCAAGTCACGCAATGGTGATAGTGTGGGATGGGTGTCCTGCAGTGGGACGGAATGGGCTACGGCGTGGGCGAGGTCAATCCGGAAATGGTAGGGACCAACAATGGCGAGCCGGAGCCTCCTTGCATGCTCCAGAGTCTGAGTTCTTCCTGATCTCTAACCCTGCGTAAACTCGGTCCCTCCTGCCTTGGCTGAGGCTGGCCCATTTTGGGTACCAAACAGCTACGTCTCCCTAAGCCACCACGCCTGCTGAAGTGCAGGCTTAGGGAGCCCCAGGTCTCAGCTGCACCTCCATCTGTATGTGGAGAGTAGGAATTGTGGCGGGACCCAGATTCAAGTGAGGGCCTGTGCTGCAGGAGATGCGGCATGCTGGTTCCCTGGGCTCATCCCTCCTACCAGTAGACCTGGTGGGTCTCAATTTTATAAATGTCTATGGCACAGGGTCTTAAACTCACATTTAGCTCCTCGGCCAATGCTCCTTCTTGAGGAGAATAAGTTCCTCAATTTCCAGTATTTCCCCACATTGCTACACTCATGATAGGTGATGATAAATGCCAGGATAATCAGAGACAGGTTTAACATTATTTGCCATGTGACTGGGTAGTGGAGTGCTTTCTGTAAATGCAGTGAACTCCTGTGTCAAATACACAGAAGTGAAGAAAAAAAATACTATCTTAATTGTGTAGGTGGCACCTCTTCTAACAAATAGGACGTTTAAGGAGGACTTCCCATAGAGTTTAGAATGCTGAGAAAAATGATATTAATATATTAACAGAGTCAAGAGATGTGTTCGTGCCAAGGACTATGTCCAGAAGGGGCTGCCTGTTAGACATACTTTGTGAAATCCACTGAACTTGAGCATCTATATGTACTTGTGATTTGGTAGGACTGAAAGGGAGAGGGGTGTCCTCTCCTGTAATTGCTATAGCCCTTGGACTGTTTGAGGACATTGTTTTGAAAATTGAAATGCTCATTGAGGTGGACTTTATATTAAAGGACCAGTGCACTAGGGATAAAGCCCTAAATGTGAGATCTGCAGTCATAAGACTGCCTAAGGATAAAAGTTTTCTCTGTAGGGAGGAGCAAATGGAAGGGCAGAGAAAGTGGGAGAGGAGGAGATGGCAAGCGTGGCAAAATCCTCATGCGCAACAGTGAAGGCCCTCCTGTGGTCCGATTGTTCTTTGTTTGACATAAAGGAATTGTCGCCTGCCTCAATCTGAGAGTAGGTCGAAGATCATAGACCTTAGGGAAGGAAAAGAACTTAGTAAAAGTTAGATAAATATGTCTTTTGTTACTGCTGATCAGTTAGCCTAATTATTTCTGAGGAAAAGTTGGAAATTAGGAATGTGGCCTTTTTGTAGGCTTAAAAATTATTGGATATGATCATCTAAGTGTGATGGGAAGGAATTTCTCCAGGATACAAAAGATTGCAAGATGTATTTGATGCTTTTATTGCACAGAGGATTGAATTTAGTACTTTTGCTCTGAATTACATTCCCCACACTTTTTAATATGTTGTTTTTAAATTTGAGATTAAGTCCACTAAGTTGTCCAGGCTACAGTGAAACTCTGATCTTGATTTAGCACCCCGGAGTTTTGAGGTGACAGGCATGTGCCACCAACCCTAGCTAAGATGAGGGTTCTGTAACTACCACTATTAAGTAGGGTTACAATGCTTGACTAAATGAAACTTCAGTGATGCATGTTTCATCACAGCAACTTGAGGAATTGAGGCAGAAGGATTGCAATAATGAAGCCAGCCTGGACAGTGGGGCAATACCCAGTTTAACAGAAACTAAAAACACTGGGGTTGTATCTCTAACCTAAGGTAATTTGTGTAACATATACAAGGCCCTGAATTGAATCTCCAGTACCAAAGTAAAAGCAACAGTGATTAGTATTCAGTGGAAAATTTACTTACTTAGGTTTTTGAATTTTATTCTGTCTGTACACTAGTGGTGTATGATACAGTACTTGGTCAAGATGCTGACAGTACTTGGTCAAGATGCTGGCAGTGAATTACTGCTCTATGACAGGACACCAAGGAAAACACCCACAGTGCTCCTCCAGATAGCATGAAACTTATCTGTTAGTATCCTGTGTTATAGCACTGTACTAATTAGGTTCTCCTGAGGAAGTGAACTGGAATGCATTTTGAGTAGTAATTGGATAAAGGCACATACTCTGGGTTTTGTTTTCTCTTTTTGGTTTGGTTTGATTTGGTTGGTTGGTTGTCTGTCTATTTACTTTGTATTACAGAAAGTTGCACCACTGCATTGTTACTGTCCAGCTTGCTTTACCAGGACAAGGGAATATAATAGAAGTTATCATTAAACAACCATAGATCTGAGCAGTTTAACTACAAGGAATCAAGCATGTACAGTGCTGAAGGGAAAATACTTCACTTCTTATTTTGAATTTATGCTGATTCTGGAAACCATTCTAACTGCCTTAATCCTGGAGAAAATATTTGATTTTCTTCCCTGCCCTTTCCTTTTTTTTTTTTTTTTTGCAGTGCCAGGGATTGAACTCACAACCTCGCATCTGCCAGGACAGGTGCTTAAGCCACTGAGCCAAACTCCCAGTCTTGGTTTTTTGAGGCAGGGTCACACTATGTAGCTCAGGCCGGCCTTGTGCTCGCATTGTAGCCCAAGCCGGCCTCGAACTCACAACGCTCCTCCTACCTCAGCCTCCCTAGCGCTGGGATTAAAGGTGTGCGCCACCACGCCCGGCTTCTTTCTTTCTTTCTTTTTTTTTTTTTTTCCCAATGCCTCTTTCCTGCCCTTAATGGGCTGAAGTCATATCTGTCTAGCACTATCACATTCAAGTCTTGGGGCTCTTCTTTCTTTGCAGTGGCTTGTGTCTCACTGGGGAAAGAAATGAGTGTGAGTCTTTGCTGTGTGTTACATACATGGCCAGACCTGCAATCTCTGAAATTCCTAGTTGTCTGAAATTCTCCATGCTCTGTGGACAACTCCCTGATGTTGGTATTTTGGAGAAGCCCGTGAGGATGCCATATGGAGGACACAGCTGAGATATAAAGCACAGAGCTTACGTTCAAGCCACCCCTAAGTCTGGCTTCTGCACACCCAGTGTATGTCATCATGGCACATCAAGCAGTAGATCCTTTCCTGGTTTTCAGTCTAGTGGCATCAGAAAATCAGCCTAAAGTGAAAAATCAAAAGAAAGAGAGTGTTGAAATATAGACTGGGAGCTGTCTGGGTGGAGTCACTTAGCTTGGGTTTGGGGTACAGAGATAGAAAGGTGGCAGCTCTTGGGAAACCATTTTTGCCCTAAGGTACCGTATTGCTCAGGAGTTTGTGTCTGCTGAACCTGCTAAGTCATAGAATTTTCAATCACTTGTGATTTCATACTTCAGAAAACGTGGATTTAACATAACACCTTATTTGGTTTTTCCATGGTTATGAGAAAGCAGGTTTTCAAGTTCTGTCTATGATATAAGTACCACAGGACACATTCTTTCTTACTGCCCTAAAAACAGATTTGAGAAAATGCCATATATCCTCAGAAGCATGTTTGCTAGTGCACAGAGTCCATATCCATTTGAAATCTAATACACACTACCCAAACTATTACCACCAATAGGCAATAATTTCTATTCTTATAACCACCCCAATGCCAGCATATTCTACCTTGATGAATTTTATGGATATTAATTGAGATTCAGCTCCATTTTTTCCTATCTTTTTAGCTCCTTTCTTTTATATCTTTGTTTTTCTCTTTCCTGTGTAAGCCCTTGAATAAATTATCGGCATATATTATGTGTTCGTATTTGTGATGAGGATACTTTTTAATTAAATCTTCTTATCTATATATTTCTTTGTCACTTACAGAGACTGAAAATACATTCTGTGACTTTCATCTGCATGTTAATTTCATCAAGGACTTTTGTAGCAGAACAGAAATCCTAGTTCTTACTCTTGTTTTTTTCTTTTCAACATCACCTTAACATTTGTGGCTTTACAAATTTATATGTGAAGTTTTCTCCATTCTTAGATCAAAAAGTCATTTTTTATACCTTCTTCTAGGTTTCACATTTTTGTATTTCATGTTGTTGTATATCTGCCTAAAGTGGACCTTTGAATGTTTGTGATACAAAAATCAGGTTTACCTGGCCCATAAAATGTAAAAATTACCATAAAATGTAAAAATTACCACCATAAGTGGGTGATTTTGAAAAAAATGGATGATACCTCTTTCTCTTGAGTTGTAT
Organism: Dasyprocta punctata; assembly: GCA_004363535.1. Lineage (NCBI taxonomy): Eukaryota > Metazoa > Chordata > Mammalia > Rodentia > Dasyproctidae > Dasyprocta > Dasyprocta punctata. The sequence continues at coordinate 90,064 of RJWM01002374.1, read as the reverse complement.
TGCCAGCCTTAGAAAACCGCAGTTTAGAACAAAGCAGAATGTGTTTGTTTTGTTTTGTTTTTGTTCTTTTGAGATATGATCTTTCGTTGTAGACCTGGCTGGCCTTGAACTCACTACATAGTCCAGGCTGGCCTCAAACTCACTAAGTAGCCCAGGCTGGCCTCGACCTCATGTTGATCCTCCTGCCTCAACTTTCCAAGTACTGGGATTACAGGTGTGTGCCACTACACCTGGCTCAGTATTTCTTGATATTTCTTATAAATTTAGTGTCTGTATGTTGTCTAATGTTCAGACTTAAATGACTCTGTAACTCTGTAGCATGTTCCAAAATATGAAAAAGGTTACTTCTCATCTTTATTTTGATTGAGATTTGAAAAATAATATCCTGCCCTTTGTTTTTCAGAAGGGATTATAGAGGACTTTTGTTACAATAATATTTGATTCACTGGTATTGTAATATAGTAGTACTAAGGATGCATTGTACTTTGAAGTATTTATAGTATACCACATCATCAAATATAAGTTTTTACATTATTCTTTACATAGGTAGATCATTTACTCCAATTTTTTTCTTTGGTTTTTTGAGACACGATCTTGCTCTGTAGTTCAGGTAGACCCTGAACTCGCTGTGTAGCTCAGGCTGGCCTTGAACTTGTAGTGATCGCCCTTCCTTAATCTCATATATGCCAACATGTGTGGCTATAAAATTTCAATTGTGTTTAACATGTTGCTGATTTTTAAAAAATTTTATTGGTAATATTTTATAAAGATAGGTATATAAATCCTTGTCTGGGTATCAATATTTCTAGTCGTTGATAGAATCCTTCATTTTCAATAATATATGAAAAAAATTTCTTCTATAAAACAAACTGTTGGCATAGATTGAAAGAAGAAGCAGAATAGAATATCCATTATCTCCTTTAAAGGCTTTAAAGACATTAGAAGTGTTTGCAAAAATTTATACAACTTCAAACTTCTAATTAAATGTATTTTTAAAATGAAGTAGTTGTTTCCCTAAAATATTCAGCATATTCACATGTTATAAGTATATTCTTGCACTTTTGGCTCTATTAATAACAAAACATTTTTCTATTTTAACTTACAGTAAATTAAAAAGTGGTTTGCAAACAAACCTAAACAAAAGACCTTCTGATTTCTTTATAGTTATTAAGTGTATACTGAACTAGACAAAAAGATTTGGGTGCTATTTCTTTATAGTATGTATTCTGATTGCGAGTCACTTAGCTTTGTTGTATTGGCATAATTTTAGTGAGTAGTAAAACTATGAGAAACACTAATTTTTTCCCAATTGCTTGTCTCTGACACCATACATGTTCTTGTCATTGTTCTAAATGTTACTTCTTGATAATTTTATCGTTTATGGATAGTGATTTTCATTCTTCCATTTCAAACTTTAGATCACTTTTTTCTTTCTTGCTTTATAATACCACACAAATTTTGGTTTCATGTGACAGAACAGTGGAGACAGTGAATATCCTTGACATTTATGATCCTAAAATAATTCACATAGAGTATCTCCATTCAGCATCCCATATGTTAATTTTATGGTATGCATGCTGTATCTAGTTGTTGATCTCTTTTGATTTTTTTTAAATTAGAGAGATTTAAGAAATAATAAAAATTAAGATTTAAATATATATGTATAGTTTAAGATCTTAAAAATATATTTATGCCAGGAACAAAATGAGGTTTGTTGATTTAGGTTTCTGATGCTGAACCATCCTTATCTTGGATAAAATAAAAAATTTTCACTTATCGTGAAGTGGCTGTTTGTGTGTATGTGTGTGTGCACGCACACACATGTGTGCTTACCACTGTAGATTGGGCCTAGGGCATCACACAGGCTAGGAATTCATGCTATCACTTAGCTATGTGCCAAGATGAGAATCTGTTTTCTAATAAATCCTTATATTTGACTAGGTATACTAGATTTGAAAATCTACAAGCATAGGTATAATGGATCAATAATTACCTTTTCTAGTAAACATGTTGCCTGGTTTTAGGTGAAGATTGTATTAATTTGATGAAATTAGTTGCAAATGTTTCTTAATTTGTTTTTTTTTTTTTTTTTTTTTTTTTTTTTTTTTTTGAGACAAAGTCTCATTATGTAGCCCAGGCTGACCTTGAATTCATAGATATCTTTCTGCCTCAGTTTTCCAAGTGCTGAGATTACAAGTGTGCACCACCACACCCAGCTTGCTAAACTTTTTTTTTTAATTACAGATATATGAGACCATGCCCAGCTGAGTATATGATTTTTAAGATATTATATGTATTATAAGCATAACACATATACTCATCATGCATAATTGGTATATAAACATACCACATTTTGATCAGTATCTTAAAGTTTCAACGAAACACTTGGGAGATAAATTTACAAAGGGAAGTTTTTTGATGGTCATTTCAGTTGCTTGCTATCTTGTTGAATTCTCTAGCATTCTTCATATACCATGTTTGAAATATTACATATTTCTAAAAATTTATATGTGTACTATCTGAAGTTTATTAAATGACAATTTATACTTTTTTCTCTTATAAATCCTTGATTCATTAGATGCAATGGTATGAATATGTAATCACAGCATTCCAGCTGCTAATAAAACAGGATCAAAATTTGAAGCCCAGCATGGGTCATTTAGTGACTCTTCCTTAGAAATTAAAATATACATGGTCTTTATAAATATTCCTTATTTTTCATTGTGACTTTTGCTGTTAGCCTTGTCTCGTTGATCTTCATTCATTTCTTAGAGAATAGAAAATAAGATGTCTGGAGTGAACATCAGTAAGACAAATTGAAAATAAATGTAAGCTGATATGCCTTTCAAAGATAATTTAAGCAACAAACACTGTTAAAATAAATATTTTATACAACAATTAATTCAAATATATGTTACTTAGAACATGCACACTATGAAAATCTTGATCATCCATGTCTGACTGCAATGGCACCAAATGCATATACTTTCTTGTAGTCAATGTTAAAAGAAACCCAATTTGTTACTAAATTCTGGCTTAAGGACTTAATGTACTGGTCCCATTTTACTCTTATCACCACAGTGAATGCTCAGAACATTATTATTAAATAGATAAGAAAAGATACAAAAACAATGCACAAAAAAATTCCTCATTAATGTAGAATTATTGAACAGTTACCAGTCACTTAGACTCATATGCTCAGATACCTTTGCTTGTCACTGACTAAATCAAAACAGGCTATATATTTGGGTAGAAAGGTAAAAAGATTTATTCAAAACTAGCTCCTAGGAGGTTGAGGGACCCATTTGCCTCAAATCACAACCTCTCCACCAAGTGTCTTCTACAGTGAAGAATTTAGGGGAGCATAGAGAGATAATGCAAATCTCCATACTTTGTTTGTCACTTTTAGCCATCTTTAGCTCATTTTTTCCTTTATAGTGGAAAGGAAACTGGTCTCTCGGCTTCCTAGTATCAGCATCTGAATATTTTGTTTATTTGTTTGGGCTGAGTAGAGGTAGGGGAAGCTATTTATGACATTGGTCTGAGGAAGCCACTTGTCCTAAAGGAAAAACTCTAATTTTTTTTTTTTCGAGACAGAGTCTTGCTGTGTAGTCCAGGCTAACCTTGAACTCACCATGTATCCCAGGTAGTACCTCAAACTTTTGCCTCAGACTCCCAAGTGCTGGGATTACAGGTGTCCATCACCACACTCAGCTAAAATATAATTTTTAAACTTCTGTTTTTCAGTGATAGCTAGTTTCCTTCTTGTTTATTTCAGCCCTCAATCTTGAGTTCCTTGAGGTGACACATCATCTGCCTGGCTGTCTTATGTTGAATTGGCATATTGATTTCATCAAAAGTAGCTGGATCATGAACAAAGAGAAGTCTGATGCTTCTGTTTGAAAAAGCAGCTCACTAAAAATTGCAAAGTTAAATATAAAAGAAAGCCAAAATCAGGAGAAATCCATTATACCTGCTAAATGGAGATTTTGCTTTTTGGACAGTCATGTATAAGAACCCTCTTACAGCCTCTGTAACTCTACTTATTTTGGTAGTGTTGACACATGAGTGAAAGGTTGATGCTTGTAACTTTTCCCCTGTGTCTCTGAACGTATTTTCTTTCTTTCTTTCTCTTTTTTTTCTGAAAGCATTGCCAAGTAATCAATTGCAGCCTTGGCCCTTGATGCCAAGGTAGTTTTCTGAGGTGATGGTCATTTAGAATGCATCCCTGTTAGAATGTGACAGGCAGTTGGAGTCAGTGTCTTAAACACTTAACTGCCAAATATGTGCAGTAAAAGAGACTTAGGGTGGCTGTTAGTCTAATTTATCTATTGTCCATTGTCAAATTTTTACTAGACAGTATCCAATAAACAGAAACTTAATTGCTTTCGTTTCTGTACTATAATAAACTGTAAGGGATATCTGTTATCCAACTCAAATAGGCTGCTAGTCTTATTTAACCATTCTTGTTTAAGAAAGCAGTCCAAATAACATTTTGAAAGAAACCAGTACTGAAAACTGATGTGGTCATGACATGGATACCATTAAAGGGATGGAAAATAGGCAGACCTGAGCCTTTACCTGCTAATCATTGAAAGCATGAATTGCATTTTTTTAAATGGATTTAAAAGTCATTTTTTTGCTATGAGCGGTAACTCCCCGACCCCCCCTGGTACCAGGGATCAAATTCATAACCTCACACCTGCCAGGCAGGTGTTTAAGCCATTGAGCCAAACTCCCAGCCCTTGAACTATAACTTTTTAAACAAATGTTTAGCAAAGTAATGTTTCTTAGAATCCCTTGTGCTACTATTACAAGCAACCTGTATATTGACTATTACTAAATAACATTTTCATAGAAGTCAAACTTTTTAAATTTGTAAATAAAAGAATGCATATTTAGTACTATATCAGTATGTATGTCCAAGTACCTTAACGTTGAAATGACTTTGATTCCCAAGACTTTTTAAGATTCTAGCAAATTCAACAAGTTTAATTACATTTCCTTCATGCTTTGCCTACAATATAATTCTGATTCGCTAACACTGGGAAAATGTATGTTAACAGTAAAGGACACCTTTGTTATATATTTTAACATTTCTTTAAGTCATGTTAACAAAAAAGCATTTAGGTTTATGCTTTCATAATTACTGAGTGCTCTTATTTTTAAAGTAATCTGGTACCACCGAAGTAAAATACAAAAAAAAAGTAGATACATAGATATGACATATAATACAATCATTTATGTGAACACATATAAAATGAAGACTTAAAACTATTTACCAGATTTCAAGAAATTATATTATTGGCATGATTTTCCTTTTTACAGTCCTAAGTAATATGTAACCTTAAATTTGCATGTATGAAGGTAGGATTCCTGTTTGCAGCAAGATAAGAAATGTACATCCAAAGGATATTGCTTGCTTAGTTGTTATGGGTTTGAATTTTTAAGGCTGTCTTTTTTCTGTCTTTATTAATTATAGGTCTTTGTCAATTTAAATTTCTTGATACAAGATTTAAGACCTTTTTCCATTGTTCAAATGTTTAGATATAGATGGGCCTTTTTGTAAGTCACAGGAAAACAAAACTTTTCTAGGGAGCTGCAAAGTAGCATGAGCACTTTTATTCCTGAGCAGCTTACAGCAGAGCTCCTCAAGCAAACCATGAGTGTCTCTGTCCTCTTACAATGTCTTAATCCAATTTTTTTTTGTCAACAAATAGTTCAGGAATCTTGAAGTCTATTTTGGCTCTTAAAGAAGTCTCACAACTTGAAACCTCAAAAGGCTTACATAGTTCTATTTTATTTTATTATTTTTATTTTAAAGATAGTAAAATCCAACAAAACAGAACAAAGTCAATCAAAACAAAGCAGTAGAACTGGTACAGAACTTCAAAGAAAGATACTATGAAACCAATAGCTACTATAGAATATCTTGTTATTTTCAGAATAGTCGACCATTCCAACAGGTATAGTAAAATCAAACCAAAAAAAAAAAAAAAAAAAAAAAAAAAAAAAAAAAAAAAAAAAAAAAAAAAAAAAAAAAAAAAAAAAAAAAAAAAAAAAAAAAAAAAAAAGCGCAATAAAACCAATAAAAACAGTATAAAATAAGGCCAAAAAAATTAATCAGAATAAAGTAAAACAACGAGAACAATATTAGGCCTCGAAGACAAGACAGAAGAGTCCCCCATTTTTGCTACATTGCATGCTGTCATCTTCCAAAGAGATGCTCAGGCTGCCAGCCCCAGGCCTACAAAATGAACAAGATGATACTAGCATTTGGTTGTTTTATGTACCTTAGTTGCTATCACTGTAGCCAGACCTCCGAACAAGCAGGTTGCTTTGGCGAGGGTGGGGTGGGGGGTGGAGGTGGGTGTGTGTGTGGGGGACCTTTGTCCTTGATTCTTAGCCCACGTGCTGGTAGGCATACGGGGGTGGGGGCGCATGTTTCTCTTCCTGGAGTCCACGCCGGTCGCACAGGCTCCCGGAAGGCTGTCTTACTTGTAGGCTTACATAATTCTAAATGTTACTAAAACCCCGCTGCTCATCCTACAGTAAAATTGGTTATAAAAAGACAATGATAAATAAATAAAAGCAAAAGAAAGAATACAAAACAAACCAAAGGGAACAAATACTCCAAACAAAATCCCAGTGATTTTTTTCTAACTCTTAATCGCCTCTCCCACCAGGCAATGCCCCGAAATGACCTGCAACATGTCCAAATTGCCGTAAGTGCTGAAGGAGCTAGCCACACCCCAAATGACTTTACTGATCAGTCAGTGGCCCCAAATGACCTGCAGTAGGTCCAAAAGTCCTGAATGAAAGTCCTTATCTTGCCCAAATAGAACTAGTGAATGACCTAAGAAAAGTTCTAATTTGTAGAGACAGTAGATTCCTGGAGTGCATCTTGCCAGGGGAGACCAAATGGACCTCATCGTCTCCCCAGCAACCTTTTTTCTTTACCAATTAAAGAGTTTATAAGCAACTGATTTTATGAACAGGAAATGAGTGTTATTTCTGGGAGAAAATATTTTCCCACTGTGATGAACACAGGAGGCAGAAATCAGCTGAGACCACTGGGTTTGTTCAAAGACAATATGGTGCAGAATTTATTGTGCCTAGGTGTAGGCTGACAGAGGGTGGAAAGACTGTCTTTAGGGAACAAAGAGAAGTGGGTCCCTTTTATAGGTATTGAAAGAAGGCAAGAGATATTAGGTGGGAAGGTTTTAATAAGCATCTGTGGTTAAAGTTTTCTGGCAGTCTTGCACCTCAGTGGGCAAAGTTCTTCAAGCATCTCATGTAAATCTTTAGGTGTCTGTAGATGTCTGGGGGCCTGTAAGATTTCTTGTGTGTGTGTGTCTGTGTGTGTGTGTGTGTGTGTGTGTGTGTGTGTTTTAATAACATCCCGTGGTTGTCACTGACAACCTCACTGTTGAGCTGAGTTTTCTGCTGAGAATAGTGTCTCCATTGGCAAACAGATTGGTGGCTGGGAGAGTCAGATCTATTTAAGCCTTATATTCCCATCTTTTTGTTATTATAAACAAAAAGGAAAAAGAAGAAGAAAAAATACAATGAGCATCAGTTTTTATAGCTGTTTATAGGAACAGGACTGTATTGAAGAGAAGTCAGCACCAGCATCTGTCTGTTGATAATTGCTTATACACAATCCTGTAAAAACCAAGAGAAAAGTCTGCAAAGGCATGGAAGTCCAGACCTGAGGAGGAGGTTGGAGATCCTCCCTTAAGCTGAATATATTTTGGTCCCTTAAATATGGTTCTTTGGAAATAACTCCTCCTTTTTCACCCAGAAGTCGGTTGTTTTCACCGTGTCTCAGGTTCAGTCTCCCAAGGGAAACTGTTGCCCAGAACACTAAACCAGGACATGGCTTTTATGTGTGTTCTCCAGGACAGGCAAAATTCCAGTGTCTCATCTGACCTGAAGATGGGGGTATATATTTCTCATCTAAAATGACTTCCTTGTCTTCGGCATTAGCAAGCCCTTATTTTTTATAGGCTTAATTGTGTAGGAGGAAAGGTTTGGGACAATTTAGAGTTCTTTTCTCTTTAATCTTGTATGCCGCCAAAAAAAGGAAAGTACAAAGGGGCAAGGAAAGATCATCCTTTATTCCTCCATAATTCATTTCTTGCTCCCATACTTCTCCTTCCTTCATTTCCCTCTCACTTTCTTGCCTTTCTCCTTCCTTTTGCTCATTATTACTTGCATTGTGAATAGCTCTGCAAATTCCTTGAACATTTATAATCAACTAAATATTTTATTTTCTGTGGAATTTACTAAGATACAATTTACTTACCATTTGATCCATTCATTTCAAAATATAAATAATCATCACTATAGTTTATTCAGAATATTCTCTTTAGCACCTGAAGAAACTCCTACCTCCTTCTTTGATTTCTGCACTTACAGGTGCTTAAGTCACTGAGCCAAACTGCCGGCTCTGGTTTTTTGAGGCAGGGTCGTACTGTGTAGCTCAGGCCAGCCTTGCGCTCACGTTGTAGCCCAAGCCAGCCTCGAACTCACAACGCTCCTCTTACCTCAGCCTCCCAAGTGCTGGGATTAAAGGCATGTGCCAACACGGCTGGCTCTGCACTTTTCCCAAACTCTATGAACTGCTAATTTATTGTCTACACTATAGAATTTTATATTCTGGCCATTTTGTATAAGTGGATAATTCAATACTGTCTCTGTCTTTTTTTACCATGATATTTGAAGATTAATCTCTATTGTAGCATTTATCACAAGCTCATTTCTCTTTATGGATAATTGATATTCTTTTTCATGTATAGTTTTAAAAGCTTCAAATAAATGGGTATTTTTATCCTATGAAAAATAGAATTTTTAGTTCTTTGAAAATGAAGAAACATACACAAAGTATGATGTTGATTCACTGTCTTCATATTTAATTAGTAAGGAAAAAATGAAAAAAATAAACTTAAAAGCTTAAAAATGAATGGGGCTCAAAAGCATAGATTTCCGCAGGTGATTAAAGAAGCATGAGGTTCTAGGTATGTGGAAAGACATGAAGGGAAATAAGAGTCAAATTTGGTTCCATGTCAGTGCAATGATACAGCATTGCAAATATTTTGTTCTTAAAATATGATGAGGAAATACCAGTGTGAGACAATTGAGCAGAATCCTGATGAGTTTGACCTAACTGACTGTCATGATACTGTGAACCAAAATAAACCCCATCTCTATAATTTACTGATTGGACACTTGTGTTCAGAAAAAGAAATGGACCATGCATCAAATTTTTGTTAGTGGATGAATATATGTGTCTAGGTGTCATGTTTTATTATTAAGAGGTTTACCCTCAAAAAAATTGGTTTGGGGCCTGGGGAGAGCTTGCCCAGCATATGGAAGATTGTCAGTTCAACCATATTATTACAAAAATTAAGAAAGAAAGGGGAACAGAAAATTCAAGTTGAATTGAAATTGTTTGCTGAATTCACAATCTAGAAGACATTTTATACATATATATATATATATATATTCCTGTACGCATTGAAGAATTACTAGACATGGTGTGAAAACAATATAAATCCACTTCATTGGTAGTACAAGTGAGTTTTTTAGTTATCTAGGAAAAAAGTAACTTGCATAATTTAAAAAGAAGAAAGGACCATTTTGGTTCAGTTGTAGGAGCTTTAGTCATTGATCAACCTGTTTCATTGTTTAGTCCTGTAGAAAGGCAGAAATATTATTAAATAAGGGAATAATGAGGAAACCTTGTTACCCTCAGTTTACCCAAGAAGGATGAGGTATGGAGCAATGGAAGGTAACATTCTAGAGCATATTCCCAGGGACTTTCCTACAAAATCATCAATAAATTAATCTACGAAAAAGTCAGAATCTTCATGTTATGGTTAACCTTAAAGCAATCCCCTTGCAACAAAGTCAGTATGCGTAATTTTCCTTGACCATTTTCCCTCAATGAAATGAATTAAAAATTGTCAAGTTAAGCAAAGTTAAAATGACTATTGCTACAAATATGTCTAAATATTCAATTGTTTACTCATTTTTATAAGCGTAGTCAAGTTGGACCATACTTCAATTTCTGAAAAATAATTAGAATATTTTAATTAGATTTATACTTGATTTATCAAAAATGTGAAACAATTGCTTTGGGAATATAATTTGAGAAATAATTAATATTATCAGTCTTCTGGGCATATCTGTTTTGACATGTATTCAGAAAATGTTATATGTTTTTGGGCATTTAAATATATTTTACCTTTATAAACATGGCATGCTGTTTGCTATTTATTAAAGATTTTGTGTTTTGAATATATTATGTAGAGGGGTGTGTGTGTGTGTGTGTGTGTGTGTGTGTGTCTATGGTCCCAAGATACTTTAGTTTTGATTTCATGTAAAGATTTATTTTTTTCATAGGCTTCATCTTAATATGACTAAAGCAGTAATCAATTGCATGAACTTTCATTGGTTACTCATGCCAGTAATATATGATTTAGTGAGGGAAAGAAAATTGGTAAATATCTCCATGTGGGTAGGTACATCTTTGAGATTGAAATAGCATATTTAAATATGTTGGGCTTTTTTTTCACAATTATGAATACTGATAAATCCAAGATCAAGGTACTCACAGCTTAAATGTCTAGTAAAACGTGAGTTATGGATGGTACATTCTAGTTTTGTCCTCACATGGTAAGAAAAGTTTTTGCCTCTTTGCACGCATCTCATTATTAAGGATCCTGAGCCTAACTCTAAGATACTTAGCATGTGTTATATCAGTACCTAGGTCAGTGGAGGTGGATGAAGTCAGGAGGTGACTTTTTTTTTATTTTAAAGAGAAAAAAGAAAAAACAGATAAATTGAGAAGCAAACAAACCTAAAAAACAACAAAAGCAGAAATGACAACAGTAACAACAAAAAAACAACAACAGCTATATAGGTTTTCAAAACAAGATGATAGGAATTTAACAATGGTTGTGACACTGCACAATTTTTATCTTTAAAGTAGTTTCTCAGGTTACCAGACACAGGGATAAAACAACAGTAAAACAGAACAAAACATTGGATTTCAAAAACAAGACAGGAAGAAATCTCCCACAGGTGCCACACTGCACACTCCTATCCTCCAAGTAGATGCCCAGACCACCACACCCAGGCCTGCAAAGTCAACCAAACAATACAAACATTAAGCTATTACTTTTACCTCACTTACTGTCATCTCACCTTAAGTCCTCCGAATCAATCATTTGCTTATCATGGGGTGGGGAGTGGAACGCTCTTCTGGTTTCCCAGCCCACCCGCTGGCTAGCTTGTGGGAAATTGTGGTTTGCCTTCTTGCTGAATCTCTTCCTGATCCACATGGCATAGCCTGATTAATGGGAAGGCATGCCCTGTCTTCTTGCTGAGTCTCTTCCAGATCTACGTGGCAGAGCCCGGTCCATGGGAAGGCATCCTGTGTCTTCTGGCAGAGTCTCTTTCTGATTCGCATGGCCATCAATAGATGATTTTAAAAATATAAACAGAGCGTGAATTTCCATACACAGAACAATTATTTGGGGAGCTACACTTTTTGAAAAGAAGAGGAACTTCTAAGATGCTTAGGAATTATTGTAGAAATAAATTCCTTGGTCAGTGGAAGTGGGCTCTTTTAAATTGTGGGGATTATGTATTTTGTTTGTGGGATGCGAAAGTGGTTTAACCACCTATTGGCACTAACTTTGGTAAATAGGATACAGGATATCATAACATATTTCTTCAACCTTAAGCTACACTGTGAAGACAGTGAATTCTTAGATTTCTAAAAATTCCACACATTGCCAGTCATTGTAGGGTGTTTAGGAAGGCCGTGAAAATCTGAAGGAAGGTTTCATATTGCTGGATATGAGTGTCAGTGGTAGAACACTTGCTATGTATGCGTATACTCCTGCAGTTTATCTACAGCTATCAATCATTCAGTAAATAAACATAGGTAAATACATCCCATATAGTTTAGAATGCCAAGAAAGTCAGAAGGGACATTACAAATTTAGCATAAGAAGATGAATATAAATCTCAAAGGACAACCTTCAGAAGGCACTACTTTTTCAACCCACACTGAGAATCCCTTTGAAGTAGAGCATTCACATGTGTATGTGATTTGGGTACTAGTAGAGATGCTTGCAATTCCTCATGTAACTTCTATTATCCATGTATGGTTTGTGCTTGGTCAAGATGATGAAGACTTAGCAAAATAACATAACCAGCCAGAATTTAGGGTCTGAACATGACCCATGGGAGATAAGCTCTTAAAGGAGAGTCCACCAGGAGTTTATTGAACTGGGTTTTTATAGGTTAGTGGGATAGATTTGGTAGGGTGAGGTGAGAGAGCATGAGACTGGGCAGGTTAAAACAGCTAAGTGGCAAAGGTTGAGGTTTTGGCTTGCTGTTTTGAAAGAGCCATTTCTGGGTATATCAGGTTCCAGCAGAGTAAAGTGGCATGGTAACAGGATGTGGAAGTCAGTTTGTGGTTATTACCATGGCTCAGGTGGTTGAAGACTATTATTCCCAGAACTTGGACAGTTAGGGACAAACTGACGTTTAACCTATCAGTTTGTAGACACTGCTTTAAACATTGAAAGCAGAATGATGTAGGACTCTATTAAAGCAGTACTGCAGTACAAGTAAAGCCCCAAATGCAAGTCTGTAAGCACACCAATAGTTAGGCTTCAAAAGATTTTCTGTATTGGAAGGAGCAAAGGGAAGTAGATACACTATGGGAAAAGAGGCATTGTTGGAAAGTGGCAAGGCCAGCTTCTCAGACAGGTTTTCCCTTGAGGTCAGAATGTTTTTAGGGTGACATTAAAAGCAGGGTTGTATGCAAGCTTGAATGTGAGTGAAATATCACAGGTCTAAAGCAAAGACAGAAATTTAGAAAATTGAGACTAATATGTCTTGGGTTACTACTGACCAGTTTATTTCATTGTTTTTGAGGAAAAAATTGGAAATAATAATTTGTATCTGTTGTGGTTTAAAAAATTGATTGAACAGCATTATCCAGCTGTCATGGGAAGAGTACTCAGGATTCAACACAGGACTTTCCCTCTGATGTACATTCAGTCTGTTTTACTTTTATTATTGTTTGAACTTTGAAACTAGATCTCACTGTTGTAGAGGCTGCAAGTTGAATCTGCAAATGTTTTGCCTCAGCCTCTCAAAGTGATGTGAGTATAAATGTGAATTATCGAACCTAGCTACTACGGTGTTGGGATTTTATAATCACTTCTATTTACCAAGATCAGGATGCTTGGTCGAATTAAGCATCATCAATTAGTGGTGTATCCAGAAAGTTGCTGTTTTTTGTCCATTGAAAATGTAAGGATAGCCAGATGTGGTGGCACATGCCTATAATCCCAGAACTTAAGAGGCTGAGGCAGGACGATCATTGAGAGTTCAAGATCAACCTGGGTTAGAAACTGAGCTCAAGGCCAGCCTGAACTGCATAGTGAGACCCTGTCTCAAAAAGACAAAAAAATAAAAAAAAAAAGAAAGAAAATATAAGGATAGTCTGGAATACACCCCTGGATTCTTCCAGCTTTATATATGTACATATCTGTAAATTTGAGATTAGCTCTGTGTGTAGAATAATTTTATTTTGAAAATAAGAGTCTTTGCCCTATATTCTAGAATACAGAATCTAAAACTGTTGTTAGGTCTTGAAGAGGAGAAATGTCTGTCTCTTTTTATCATAAAAACGTCAAGACAATATTTTCATTTTTGTTACTGGAATGACTTGGTATGTCATCCTGTAATTACTTCAGGATGATGACTCATGATGAAACACATCTCTTGCTTTGGACTGGAATCTGTACTTGGGGCACTGTAGAAAGATTGGGCTCTGAATTTGTCATAGTTGTTGTAAATCTGGGTGCTGTGAATTTTATATTTTGGCCCCATTATTTGCAGATAGAGAGCACTTTATAGTATTCAGAAAACAATGCACATTTGGGGTCAGAAGAAAAAGTCAACCTTCAAGTGACTGTAAGTGTTGGTCTCTGTTCAAAATTCACACTGTGAACAAAAGAAAATGTTTTTCTCTGGGAGAATAGCTCAGTAGGGCATAGAGAGGTCCTGATTTTAAATTTCCAGGCTTCTCATGCTTCCTTAATCAGTAGATGGGAATGAGCTTCTCTGAGCCACAAGGCTACAATGAAAGTCATACGTAAGCTCAGGAAAGTATCTAATCATCTGAATATGAGTTCCCTTGTACACTGGAGAAGCAACTTCTTCCTCGACCAGCTTTCCTTTTGCTTCTTATGCAGCAAGGTATTTGTATAAAGTAGAAGTTGTGTGAAGGATTGCTTTTCATGATTTAAGATAAGATTGTCATTTTCTTGGAAACAGCAGGGAGAATTATTACTTTGGAAGAATCAAAGAATACTTTAGAAGAAAATTATGTGTTTTCCATTTAACTTAAATGTGTACAAAAATTCACAGAATAATATTGCGGATTGACAAATCAACTGTTGGTAACTCCAGTCCATTCACTGAATTCATTTGACTAACCCCAGGATTGGACACAGTATGAGCTTTCTTCAACCCTCTTTATAGCTTTACCATCTCATCACTAGCAGAGTTACATGATTTAAACTCATTGCAATATTGAATGAGTTCATAATTGAGGTTAATGTAGCATTATTATTAGGGTAAAACGATTATTTATGCTTTTTTCCCTGAATTTACTATCCATAGAATTTTAGGGATTGTATTTCCACCACTTCACTAACTTGTTCCACTGTCTCTAGACTTGGATTGTTTCTAGTCATTAAATATTTTTGATGTAATTAAAATATCATGATTGCTTTTATTCTGCAAGTGATAACAAATTGGAGTCTTTGAAAGTATAAGAAAAATCACTCGAGCAGATCGTAGAAAATGTTAATATATGATTTTTATCTGATATGTTATATATGTGTGTGTGCGCTTCATTATTCTGTGATTTACAGACACTTGGAATGTTCTGATTTATTTATATTTATTTGATATTTGCCCATCTAAGTTTAACCATCATTTCTTCATAATATTGTCTTGTGTTTGTTGATTACATTTTTTATATGTGGGCTTGTAACGTATGTGAAATTGTTTTCCTCTGTATCACTCTATGTGACATAGTATGTTTACAATCTCTAATCCAGTTCTTTATATTTGATACACAATTAAATGATAGGTTTTTGGATTTTTTGTGCTAGTGATATATGCCATGCTACATTATGTTAATTCTTGTAGTTATTTGTTCTTTAGTTTTTCCAACATGCTATATGTAAGTGAAGGGAGTTTTAAGTATTTTATTTTACTCTCAAGAACTTTAGTTTGTTTTTCATTCTTGTGTTGTCTCTGCAACCATTGATATGATCATAAGACTTTGCTGTATAGTTTTATAATGTAATGAGCAACATTAATTATTCATAATTTAACTTACATGTTTTAAACAATTTTTTCTAATTGTGATCTATAATCCTGTGAATATTAAGCAGTAGAATTTGCTAATATATGATGAATGATTTACATTATTATCTTGCTGTTGTTCTCTGACTTTCTGAAGTAAAATATTTAAATACTGAGTTGAATTCTTTGTTCTTTCCTAATGCTTGCATTCATTGTTTAAATTTTTCTAGCAGTATCAGCAGAATTGATAACATGATATATATTCATTTTCCTATTTTACTTAGTTCTTTTATTTTTTCAATTTATATTTTTATGAGTTCATGTTTGTAGTATATAATGCTTACATTCCTCATAGGGAGAAGGTACATGTTCGTAATACATCTTAATGGTTTTTTAAATCCTTTTTCTTTCCCTTCTCTCTATGTTCTTTTCTTGATCGATCCCTTTCCTAGTTGAAAAAGATGTAGCTCCCTATTTCCTGTTATCTATGAAATACTTAATATTTTATTCAGCCTTTCATTTGATACATATGTCAATTAAAAATTTATGGTTTAATCTTTTGTTTGTTTGTTTGTTGGGGTTTTTTTGTTGTTTTTTGGGGGGGGTTACTGGGAATTGAACTCAGGACCTTGCACTTGCCAGGCAGGTGCTGTGCTGTTGAGCTGTATCCCCAGCCCTTAATCTTTATTCTTAGGGGTTTTCTAAGTATGTTTGTACTGTTGGTTTCTAGTTTCTTTCCAAGATGCTGTGGAAGCTTACCTTACATGATTTCTCTATTTTAGATATGTTAAGGTCTTTGTTGTTGCTCTGAACATGGTCTATGTTGGTGAATATTTCCTGTGATTTTGAGAAAACTGTGTACTCTACAGCTATTAGGTGAAGTATTGTGCAATATCCAATGAGTCCCCTTGAGGGATGATGATGTTCATTTTAACAATACAATTACAGATTTCTTGACCTATCAGTTTCTCATGAAGGTGTTTGAAATCTTCGGAAGCAGTGTGGGTTTTTTTTTTAAATTTACATAGAATCTACACAGCAATCAATAGAACAGACAAGCAGGTTTAGCAAGGTCATGGTACAAAGTCACAAAGCCATATATAGAATTCTAGTGTTGGCCTACATACAAACAATGAACAATTCAGAAGTAAAATTGTAAAGACACACATCACAAAAAAGCTTAAAGTAACATTACTGTATAAATCTACCAAAATATATTCATTATCTGTATCCTAAAAACTATAATACCTGATCAGAAGTACTCAAATACAGCCTAAATAAGTGGAGAGAAACTATGTATGTGAATTGGACAAATATCAAAACACTTATTCTCCCTAAACTTATCTATAGATTCACCTCAATATCTATCAAAATCTTAGCAGAATGTTTTTTTTCAGTGAAGGGAGGCATTGAATTTACTTCTGGACAGACCATGTGGATGACAAAGGATGCCATTGTGCTTTTGTTTTTTTAACTATCTTAACTTTTTTGTATACATATACATAAACATATACATGGTTTTTCTCAGTTTGTCACACAAATGAAACAATTCGATGCTTACACAAGTGTGACTTATTTATTTCACTAATAAGTATGTTCTCAGGGCACATCCATTTAAGAATAAAGGTATCCAGTTTATTGTTCTTTATAGCTGAGTAGTATTCCATTATGTAGAAATAACCACAACTTTTTTGTCCATTCCTCAGTTGATGAGTATTTAGGTTGTTTCCAAGATCTGGCTATTATGAACTGTGCTGCTATAAACATAAGTGCACATATATCGCTGTGGTATGATGTTTTTAATTCTTTTGGGAAGATATCCAGAAGGGGAATAGCTGGGTCAAATGGGACCTCTAATCCCAGCTTTTTGAAGAGTTTCCACACTGACTTCCACAGTGGTTACACCAGTCTGCATTCCCACCAAAAGTGGAGAAGGGTTCCTTTTTCCCCACGGCCCTTCCAGCACTTGTTATTGGTTGATTTCTCAACACTAGCTATTCTTTCTGGAGTGAGGTGGAATCCCAGTGTTGTTTTAATTTGCATCTCTCGAATGACCAGTGCTGTTGAACATTTTTTCATGTATTTATTTGCTGTTTGTACTTCTTCATCTGAAAAGTGTGTGTTCATCTCAGATGCCCACTTTTTGATTCAGTCTGTAAATCAGGGAGGACTGATTTTTTTGAGTTCTTTATACATTCTCAATAGTAATCCTTTATCTGAGGGACAGCTGGCAAACATTTTCTCCCACATTGTGGGTTGTCTCTTCACTCTTGGTGGTTTCTCTTGCTGTGCAAAAGCTTTTCAGTAGGATGAGGTCCCATTTGTTGATTCCTTGTGATAGTTGCTGTGCAATCTGGGTTTTATTGATAAAGTCT
Source organism: Dasyprocta punctata (assembly GCA_004363535.1). Classification (NCBI taxonomy): domain Eukaryota; kingdom Metazoa; phylum Chordata; class Mammalia; order Rodentia; family Dasyproctidae; genus Dasyprocta; species Dasyprocta punctata. Next base: position 72,281 of record RJWM01002374.1, on the reverse strand, counting down.
TTGCTTGCATCAATGTCTTCAAGAGTTTTACCTACTCTATCTTCCAGCAAATTTAATGTTTCTGTTTTAATATTGAGATCGTTAATCCATTTAGATTTTAGCTTAGTGCATGGTGAAAAATATGGGTCCAGTTTTAATTTTCAGCATGTGGGAAGTCAGTTTTTCCAACACCATTTATTAAAGAGGCTATCTTTCTTCCATTGACTGTGTTTGGCACCTTTGTCAAAGATAAGATAGTATCTTAGTTACTTTTTACTTGTTGCCGAGACAATACCTGACACCCAAAATTAGGGAAGGAAAGGTTTATTTCTTACAGTTTCTTGGGATTTCAGTCCACACTTAGTTGGCTCCAAGAGAGCATGGCGTGGTGGGGCTGCTATTCATGGCGACCGCAAGCAGCAAGATGTGCTGGCGAGAGGGGGAGAGAGAGAGAGAGAGAGAGAGAGAGAGAGAGAGAGAGAGAGAGAAAGAGAGAGAGAGAGAGAGAGAAGCACAGAAGCACAAGAGGAAGACCTGCCTTCCCTTACACTGTATCTCAGCTCCAACCCTGGGTGTGTGCAGTGCTCACATTGCCAATACCAGTGCTAGACAACAAACTGAACACAAGCATTAGACTGAGCCCCATCAAAAGTATGAGGACTTGGGGGGACATAACATACCCAATACAGATAGCTTAGTGTGTCTGCAGTTGTTTCTGCATCTTCTAATCTATTCTATTGATCTTTGGATCTTTTTTTTTTTTTACCAGTACCACACTGTTTTTATCACAGTGACTTTATAGTATAATTTCAAGTCAAGAATTGTGATGCCAGCCGGGCGTGGTGGTGCACGCCTTTAATCCCAGCACTTGGGAGGCTGAGGTAGGAGGAGCGTTGTGAGTTCAAGGCCGGCTTGGGCTACAACGCAAGTGTAAGGCTGGCCTGAGCTACACAGTGCAACCCTGCCTCAAAAAACTAGGGCCAGGCGTTTGGCTCAGTAACTTAAGCGCTTGTCTGACAGGCATGAGGTTGTGAGTTCAATTCCTGGTGCTGCAAAAAAAAAAAAAAAAAAAAAGAATTGTGATGCCATCTGTGTTGTCTTTGTTGTCCAGGACTGCCTTTGCTCTTCTAGGTCCCTTCTGGTTCCAGATGAATTTTAGGATCATTTTCTCTAATTCTGTAAGATATGCTATTGGAATTTTGATTGGGATTGCATTGAATCTGTATAACAGTTTTGTAAGTATGGCCATTTTCACTATATTGATACTTCCTACCCAATAGCACGGAATATCTCTCCATTTTCTTTTCTCTCTTTTTTTTTTTTTTTTTTTTTGTGTGTGTGTGTGTGGTATCAGGGATCAAACTCACAACCTTGCACCTGCCAGGCAGGCACTTAGGACACTGAGCTAAATCCCCAGCCCTTTTTTTTGAGACAGGGTCTCACAATGCAGTTTAGGCTGGCCTTGAACTCACTCTGTAGCCCAGGCTAGTCTCGAACTCACAATGGTCCTCCTGCCTCAGCCTCCCACGTTCTGGGATTAAAGGCATGCGCCACCATGCCTGACTCCATTTTCTAATATCCTCTTCAATCTCCTTTTTCAGAGTGCTATAGTTTTCAATGTAGAGGTCTTTTACATCTTTCATTAAACTGATTCCTAAGTATTTCATTTTTTTGGATGTTATTGTAAAAGGTATTGTTTCTCTCTCAGTGAATTTTTTATTTGTGTACAAGAAAGCTTTTGATTTTTGAGTGTTGACTTTGTAACCAGCTACATAATTAAATCTGCTTATTAAATCTAGAAGTCTTTTGGTGGAGTTTTTGGTATCTTCTAAGTAGAGTATTATGTCATCTGCAAATAATGATAGTTTAACTTCTTCCTTTCCTACCTTTATTCTTTTTATTTCTTTCTCCTGTCTAATTGCTCTGGCTAAAGTTTCCAGGACTATGTTGAATAAGAGTGGACACAGTGGACATCCTTGTCTTGTTCCTGATTTGAGAGCGAAAGCTTTCAGGTTTTGTCCATTTAGTATGATGTTGACTGTTGGTTTGTCATAGAAGGCTTTTATAAGATTGAGACCAAGACCATCTATTCCAATTTTCTGTAGAGTTTTTATCATGAATGGGTGCTGGGCTTTTATCAAAACCTTTTTCTGCATCTATTGAGATAATAATATGATTTTTATCCTTAGCTCTGTTAATATGATGTATTACATTTATGGATTCATGTCTGTTGAACCATCCCTGTATCCCTGGGATGAATCCCACTTGATAATGGTGTACAACCTTTTTGATGATTTGCTGCAGTCTGTTTGCTAGTATCTTATTGAGGATTTTTGCATCAATAAGAATTACAGGAGATTGGCCTGTAATTCTCTTTCTTAATTGAGTCCTTCTCTGGTTTTGGAATCAGAGTAACTCTTGCTTACTGGAATGAATTTGGGAGTATTGCTTCCTTTTCAATTTCATTAAAGAGTTTGAGAAGTAGTGGTGTTAAGTCCTCACTAAATTTCTTATAGAATTCAGCAGTTAATCCATCAGGGCCTGGGCTTTTCTTTGTTGATAGGTTTTTAATTACATCTTTAATTTCATTTCTTGATATTGCATTATTTAGGATTTTTATATCTTCTTGATTCAACTTTGGTAATTCATATGTATCTGTCCATCTCTTCTGTATTTTCCATCTTATTAGAATACGGATTTTCAAAGTAGGAATAGATGATTTTTTAAATTTCTACAGGATCTGTTGTGATTTCACCTTTTTCATTCCTAGTTGCATGAATTTGAGTCTTTTCTTTCCTTTTTTTGATAAGGTTGACCAAGGGTTTGTCAATTTTATTTGATCTTTCAAAGAACCAACTCTTCAATTCATTGATTCTTTGTATGTTTTTTAGTCTCCAGTGTATTAATTTCTGCTCTGATCCTTATAATTTCCTCCCTTGTACGAGCTTTTGGTTTAGCCTGCTTTTCTTTTTCTAGAAGTTTGAGGTTCAACATTAAGCTGTTTATATGAGCTTGCTGTTTTCCTGATATGGGTATTTACTGCTGTAAATTTCCCTCTTTAGACTGCTTTCAGTGTGTCCCACAAGGTCTGGTATGTTATATTGTCATTGTCATTCAACTGTAAAATCTGCCTAATTTCTTATTTAATTTCATCTGTGACCTGTTGACTGTTAAGTAGGGTGCTATTTAATTTCCATGTGTTGATGAAATTCTTGTGGTTTCCTTTGGCATGGATTTCCAATTTCATTGCACTGTGGTCTGTGGTCTGATAGTATACATGGGATAATTTCAATTCCTTTACATTTATTTAAGCGTGGTCTCTGAGCCAGTATGTGGTCTATTTTGGAGAATGTCACATGTGCAGCTGAGAAGAATGTGTACTCTGATGTTGTGGAGTGGGAGACTCTATAGACAGCTGTATTGGTTGGATCCTGTATCCCCCCAAGTCCTCATGTAATTTGAATGGGGCTGAGTCTGGCATTTGTGATTGATTTGTTGTCTAGCGCTGGGATTGGCAATGAATGTCGCACCCGCCCAGGGGTGGAACTGACATACAAGGTAAGGACAAGAGGAAGGCATGCTCCGTCTCTTGCTCTTGTACTCTCTCGCCAGCGTGCCTTGCTTTTTGGCAGCTGCCATGAATGGCTACCCCGCCACACCATGCTGCCTTGGAGCCAACTAAGTATGAACCAAAACCCTCTGAGAGCTGTAAGAAATAAACCTCTCTTTTCCTAATTTTGGGCATCGGGTATTCTGTCTCAGCAGCGAGTGATAAGTAACTAGGACAATATCTAAGTCCATTTGCTCAAAAGTTTGATTTAGTTCTAATATTTCATTATTGATTTTTTGTCTAGTTGATCTGTCTTTTCACAACAGCAGGGTATTGAGGTCTTCCAGTACAATTGTATTAAGGCTTATTTGATTTTTCATGTCCATTAATTACTGTTCTATATAACTGGGTGCACTAATATTTGTTTCATATATATTTGTGATTATCATCTCTTCCTCTTAGATTGTTCCCTTTACCAAGATATAGTGACCTTCTTTGTCTCTCTTAATCAGTCTTAGCTTAAAATTGACTTTATCTGCAAATAAAATAGCAACCCCTACTTTTTTCTGAATTCCTGTTGCATAGAGTATTGTTTTCCATCCTTTGACTTTTAGCCTATGAGTTTCTTTTTGAGTTAAATGTGTTTCTTGTATACAGCATATTGTTGGATCTTGCTTCTTGATCCATTCTGCCAGTCTGTGTCTTTTCACTGGTGAATTGAGACCATTAACGTTAATGATTAAAACTGATATGTATTGACTTATCCTTGTCATGTTATTTTCCTATTATTGGTTCCCCCTTTTTTTCTTTTTCCCTTCTCTCTAATTGTTTGTCTTTCCTGGTGGATTCCTTCTGTTGAGGTTCATGGAGCTGTAGTCCTTATTATCTCTTTCTAAACTGTCCATCAGAACATTTTGGAGTGCTGGTTTGGTGGTTGTAAATTTCCTCAGATGTTCTTTGTCATGAAGTATCCTGTTTCTCCATCTATTTTGAAAGATTGTTTTGTAGGATACATCAATCTGGGTTGAAAGTTGTTTTCCTTTAGAACTTGGAGTACTTCACTCCAAGCTCTCCTTGACTTGAGGGTTTGTGCTGAGAAGTCAACTGTAATTCTGATGGATTTTTCTTTATAAATGATTTGTTTCTTTTCCCTAACAGCTTTTAAGATTTTATTCTTGTATTGAATTTCTGTAATCTTGACTATGATATGCCTGGAAGTAGATTTTGTTTGATCATTGCTAATTGGAGTTCTATATGCCTCACTTATCTGTATGTCAAATTCTTTTTCTCTACCAGGAAAGTTTTCTGTCATGATGTCTGTGAACATGTTTTTAATGTCATTTGTGTTATCTTCTGCGTGTTCATTGACTCCAATTGATCTTAAGTTATTCTTTGTCTCATCAAGCAGCCGCTTGATTGATTCCTCATGTTTCCTTGCTAGTTTTGAGAAATCTTTCTTTTCTTGGTCATTAACTGCAAACCTGTCTTCCATATCTGAGATCCTGTCCTCACATTGGCCTAATCTACTTGAAATACTTTCAGTGGAGTTTTTATTCTCCTGGATATCTGCTTGAATCTGCTTTATGGAATCCATTTGTTTCTATGTTGTGCTTCCATAATTTGCTTAAGCTTATTTATTTATTTATTGTCTGTGCTCTAACATCACTAAACATGGTGTGTATTTTGGTAATCTCTATAATTATTTGACAGATTATTTCTGATTTCACTTTTTCCAGAGCTTCATTCAGTTGCTTTGTTACAATTTCAGAGAGACCTGGTAGGGGGATTTTGGATTTTCCAGCCTCATTGCCCCCTGGGTTTGCCTTTGGTGAACTGGGTGTCTGAGGCTGTGTCTTGTTTAAGTGTCTTCTCATTTCTTTTCTCTTTTAGTTTAATTCCTACAGTGATACTTGTTAGTTGCCTGTGGTGGGTTGTTTTATTGGTGATATTAATGACATCCAGGTGATGATCACTTCTCTGAGGTATCTTTCAGGTATAACTGGTTCCTGGGCTCTGAGTCTGTTGGAAGATCCCACTTCCTCAGTTTGTTAGAGATGAGAAACTATTGCTCACCTGGCCCAGTCCCTGGTTCGTTGGCACTGTGCCTCAGCACTCTCTGTGACCCCCAGTCAATCTCAGTCCTGGACAATCACGGTCAACATCTATCCAGAACAATCATGTTAATTTTGACTGCAGTGGCACCAACTGCACCAAACAGAGCCAACAAAACAATAAACTGAACCAACCCCTGATTTGCAACCATCAACCTTATGAACTGAATTTGTGACCATACAACAGAATGCAAAACAATCATATACAATATATAAGTCCGCAATATGTCCTGTCCTCAAGGGTCAGGACCCAAAATGGATTAAGGAGAAGACAGAGAAGTGGGAAAAGAGAAAGAGATTACAAGTAGGTTGGAGGACAAAGATGGGTCCCACCAACTTGGGGAAACTGATGTAGAAGACTGAATTAAGAGACAGCTGTAAGACACAAAAGGTAGAACAGAACAAAACCACACCCACAAGGAGGCCAGAAACGACACTCACACTCAAAAAAAAAAAAACTGAATAAGACAAACAAGAAAAGAAAAAATGTCCCCTTCCAGGGTTCTCTGTGGCTTCACTAGTAGACAGCCTGTGAAGACAGTGTCCTGAATCATGGCACTGTATCCCCAGGCCTGCCCTGAGACCAGACTCATTGGGCTCACCTCAATCCAAGCAACTTCAATGGGTCTGTGCCCAGCTAGGAGCTGCTGGAGGAAGCTGGCAACAGTTCTGGTTCTGGGCTTATCTGGCCCAACTCCAAAATTGCTCCCAGCTGATTGCTGTCTCCCGTGGGATGCCCAAGTCCTCTGCACTCACTGCCAGCCATCACAGTCCTCTGCATCTGCTGCTTCCCTCCACTGCCAAGTCTCTCCACAGAGGCCCCCAGGGTCGCCAGCCGACACCAACACTGTGACCACATGTGCCCAGGTTCCAACAGTTCCCCTTAGGCAGTAAGTCTGGCTCCAGGTGAAGATGCCACCAGCTACCACCTTCTTCATTGAAGTTTTTGTTTCCATTCTCTCTGTGGGCTTTGACTCAGACTTCAGAGTCTTCCTGGGTCTAAGGGACCCACTTCCCTCCTTTTTGTCTTCCTCATGATGGTATATTCCTGCATCTAGAGGGTGTCTCTCAGAGAGGCTGTTTTCTCTGCTGCTTACTACACCATCTTCCTGGAAGTCAACAGTGTGGATTTGTAATTTTCCCTTCAGTTTCATGTTTTTGCCCTGTGTCATTTGAAGCTCTGTTTAACAGAGTACATAAAAAGAACTGTTAGTTTTTGTTGGAAAACCACCTTCTATATCATTATCTAATAATTGTAATCCTTATTTTCTTTGAGGTATAGATCAATTAATGTCACCTAAATATAACTTCATCAGGTTTTGTTGAATTGGTGCAAGTCTAGTCTGTATTTTTGTATAATTTTTATTTAGGGTTAGGGTTGGTTAGCTGTTGAATTGTTGTTTCATGGTTCCATGTTATTTTTAAGAGATCTTTTCTTTCGTGGCCATAAGCTCCCATGCTGTCTTTGAGGTCTGCTTCATTCAGGCAGTTTTGACAGCTTTCCTTCGAATTTTTAATTTTCTGAATTTCCCTTTGAATCTGTTTCATGCATTCTATTTGTGTCTTATTTTGTTCATTCAAAATTTCCATGATTTTGTTATGTTCCTCTATTTTTTATCTTGATCTTTAGATACACACAACATTTCTTTCATAATAATTGTCATTTCAATTTTTAACTGAGATTATTTCTGATTTGAGTTTATGGTTTCATGGAGTTGTTTCTTTACTGCATTTGCTATCATTTCAAAAAGTTCAGTTGTGTGACTCCCAGTGTCTTCCATTTCAGTGTCTCTTGGGTTTACACTCAGTGGGCTGGGGGATTGAGACTGTCTGTTGGTCTTTTGTTTTGTCACTTTCTTTTGGGACCTGTGTGGCTGACCAGGCAGCCTTGCGATGGATTACAGTGGAACAGTGTGTTGGGTGGAGCTTCAATCCTCCAATATCCCTGTGGCTACCCAGGGCACATCCCCAGATTATGGCACTGGACCCTTGCATTCTGTGGTCTGTGAAGCTGGCCACGTGTTCTCCTGATGTACTTTGTTGTGTTCTGGGACCCTTGGCTGGACAAAGTTTGTATCCTCCCTGTAGCTAGCAGGGTCACACCCCTGCAGCTTGTTGCTGGGGCCTAGAACCTGGCTGTGTAGAGTTCAGAACCCCCATGACCCAGGTGGCTAGCAGAGATGCAGCCCTGTGGTGTGTCACTGGACCTTGAGGCTGGCTTGGTGGAGTTTGGAATCTCCATGACCAAGGCAGCTAGAGAGAGCACTCCCCAGAATGTGGCACCACCCAGACCTTGTGCTTGGCTGTGAGGAGTTTAGAGCCTCTGGAGTGCAGGGCAAGCCTGGGCAAGTTCCAGGTGTGTAGTGCCAGGTCCTTGCTCCTGGTTGAATGGGTTTGCAACCTCTAGGACCTGCCATGGGCTACACCCCTGAACAATGGAGCTTGTGCCTTGTGCTCTGATGGGCAGAGCTCAAGTTCTCTAAGGCCCTGCAGCTACACTGGCCACTCGTTGATGAGCAGCTGTGGGGCTCTGGGCTGGGCTGGGCTCAGTACCTCTGTGTCCTGTGAGGCTGGCAGGGTATTCCCCTGATGGATTATGCTGAGATGCCAGATTGGGTAGAACTTGATCCTCTGTGCAACTAGTGAGGATCCACTCCCAGAGTGTGTTGCTGGACCCTCCGCCTTACTGGATCGGGGTCAGAACCTCCAGGACCCAAGTGGCTAGGCAGAGAGCACCCTGGAGTGTGGTACCACCTGGACCCATATTTACTTTTTATAGGTGTAGAAACAGTCACATTTATCTCTAGAAAGAGTAGCACAATGTATTTCCTGGCCATTGGCATAAAATCACTGGTCCTTAGATTTTGCTGTACTCTGAAGTAGAGGATGTGGTTGTGGAGTGTACTATTTCATAAAACCACATGCTATTTTTGTCTTTCCACCATTTCATTTCCTTTGATTGTATCATCAACCACGGTCATGGATCTTGTTCACATTTGGTTATAGATATTCTGTTCATTTTTCTTTGTTGATCTTTATTTAGTACACAGATTCTTTTGTGTATAGTGCAATCTTTTCTTATTTCTTATCTCTATTACCTGTTGTAATTTATATAGGTATCAATTTCTCCCTCTAATTTTTTTTTCAGTACCAGTGATTGAACTCATAACCTCATGCCTGCCAGGCAGGTGCTTAAGCCACTGAGCTAAATCCCTCACCCTGTTTTTTGAGACAGGGTCTCACTATGCAGTTCAGACTGGCCTTGAACTCCCTCTGTAGCCCAGGCTGGTCTTGAAATCACAATGATCCTTCTGCCTTAGCTTCCTGAGTGCTGGGATTACAGTGGTGCATCACCATACCTGGCTTTCTCCCTCTAATTCTTATGGCTTCATGATTTTCTTCTGAGGAAACCATTTTTTTCACACCCAAAAGATATTTGGCTATCACTTCTTGAGTTTTTCGAGTTTCTCTTTCCCATTTCAAGATGTAACTTAGTTGTTTTACATGGACTATGAAGAATAAAGTGCATGTTTCAGTGTATATACCTATTTGTCCCTGACTCTTGTGTTAAACAGATGGTGATTTCTGCTACTTTGTTCAATAAAAGCTGTATTGGCAATTAGTGTTCTATTTCCATGTGAGCCCACTGAAGACTCTCTTCCTTTTATGCAATTTATTTGTCATTCTAATAGAACAGTGCCTTAATACTAGATTTTTGTTCTCTTTCCTGTATACTATCCTATCACCTTATTACTAGCTATTGAACAATGTAAAAATTTGTTGTACTGACCAATTATAATCTTCTTTGATAAATCAAAGATGTGACTTGGAAATATCCCTTTTTTCTTCAGTTTTTCCTTTATTATTACTGCAAGATAAGTTTGCAATATATTGGTGTTCACTACATATAATTTATAGTTTGATCATATTATTCCCCATATCTCCTATATGCAAGTTTCAAATGCTGTGTAAATATAATCAAAGAAGAAAGAGATCAATTCAGTAAATGATAAGCTGAGAAAAAGATGTATGATCTGTGAGAGCAGTTCATCAGATATTCTTCTATGTTAGGTTTTTTATTGAATGCTGATCTTGTAGGCTCCTTGTATAAACCATGTTTTAGAGTGTTCAAATAAAGTGAAAGTTAACTGGCAGGAGAACCAGTGTTCCCATTCTGCTGTTGCTTTAGCAATGAAGTCTAACCTTACATTAAAATTCCTATAGAAGGTACACATATAAATGGAGAATAAGTGATTGATGACCAAGACATGAAGTAAAAATTGGGAGGATCCAACCTCATTTCAGCTTTTTGTAAGTAATTGAAGTATTTCATGTTGTGTGTCTCACTCTTCTCCTTGGATATCTATGTCTGATGATTTAGGAGGCAGTGTCTTTTGAAGATGTAGCTGTGAACTTCACTATGGAGGAGTGGGCTTTGTTGGATTTATCCCAAAAGAAGCTCTACAAAGATGTGATGTGTGAAACCTTTAGGAATGTGGCTGCTATAGGTAAGGAAAATATCATTTTCTCATATAATCAGAAAGCATTGGTTATTGCTTTTCAGTGCACTTTACTTTATTAGAATATGGAAACACTTGACTTCCAAGCATGGTTAAATTATACTGTGACTCTAACTGGAATCTGAACTTTTATGTAATATAGCAACTCATCATTACATTTCTCTTTCTACACTGTAGGAAAAACCTGGAATGATCAGAAAATTGAAGACGAGTGCAAAAATTGCAGGGGAAATCTAAGGTAATTTGCACTCACAAAAAGAATGTTTCTTAATCAAAAATATAAAAACCAAGCAAACTATACAAATGAGACTATGCTCCAGTTTCTTTAATTTCAGTATTTCTCCAAAGATGCATACACATTGAGTACGTATAATCTGATAGATGAATATTTGTAAAATTACAGTATCTGAAATGTAGGCAGTACTGACATTGTGACACAAGAAACATCTACTATAAAAGAATAAACAAATTATTTCCCATCTTCAAGATTATAAAAAGTGGTTCAGGGGTGCACTGGCGCAGCAGGTCCTTGAGGTTGTGAACCCACCCAACCTGGAGCAAAACCTCGGCACTATATGCCTGGGACTCCCCCAGGCTTGCCCAGTGTGGCGCTCCAGAGGCTCTGAACTCCCCGAAACCAGATGCAAGGTCCAGGTGGTGCCACACTCTGGGGTGTGCAGCACCTAGCTCCCTGGGTCCCGGAGGTCTCAGCCCCCACCCAGTAAGGTAGAGGCTCCAGCAGCACACTCTGGGAGTGCACCCTCACCAGCTGCACAGAGGATCCAGCTCTACCCAGTTCCACATCTCAGCGCAACCCACCAGGAGAATGCCCAGCCAGCCTTGCAGGACACACAGCCCAGCACCCGAGAGCAACCCAACAAAGTACATCAGGCGAACATGCAGCCAGCCTCACAAACCACAGAACACAAGGGTCCAGTGCCATAATCTGGAGGTGTGTCTCGGCTAGCCACAGGGACATTGGGGGATTGAAGCTCTACCCAACACAGTACTCCAGTACAATTCATTGGGAGGCTGCCTGCCCAGCCACATAGGTCCCAGAAGATAATGACAAAATGAAAAACCAAGAGGCAGTCTCAATCCCCCAGCCCACTGAGAACAAACCCAAGAGACACTGAAATGGAAGACACTGGGAGTCACACAACTGAACTTTTTGAAATGATAGCAAATGCAGTAAAGAAACAACTCCGTGAAGCTATAGAGAAACTCAAATCAGAAATAATCTCTCAGTTAAACAATGAAATGACAATCATTATGAAAGAAATGTGTGTATCTAAAGATTAAGATAAAAAATACAAGAACATAAGAAAATGATGGAAACTTTGTGGCACTGGGGATTGAACTCACAACTTTGCGCCTGTCAGACAGGCATGATGGAAACTTTGAATGAACAAAATAAGACACAAATAGAATGAATGAAACAGATTCAAAGGGAAATTCAGAAAATTAAAAATTCCATGAAAGGTTGACAAAACCGCTTGAATGAAGTTGAAGATAGAATCTCAGACCTTGAGGACAGCATGGGAGCTTATGGTCATGAAAGAAAAGATCTCTTAAAAATAATAAGGAACCAAGAAACAACAATTCAATAGCTGCAAGATGATGCCAAGAGAAATAACATGAGATTAATAGGCATAAATGAAAAAAAGGGGTCAATACTAATGACCTGTGAAGACTAATAGCAGAAAATTTTCCAAACATGGGTAGAGAATATGATATACACATAAGTGAGGCATACAGAACCCCAATTAACCATAGCCAAAATAAATCTTCACCCAGACATATAATAATTAGGGTATCAGAAATACAGCACAAGAACAAAATACTAAAAGCTGTCAGAGAAAAGAAACAGGTCACCTATGAATGAAACCCTATCAGAATCACAGCAGACTTCTCAACACAAATCTTTAAGTTAAGAAGAGCTTGGAGTGAAGTATTTCAAATCCTGAAAGAAAACAACTTTCAACCCCAATTGATGTACCCTGCAAAACTATCCTTAAAAACTGATGGAGAAATAAGATACTTCCACAACAAAGAACAACTGAAGAAATTTATGGCCACCAAAACAACACTACAAAGAGTATTGAAAGACACTCTAGAAAGAGACAAAGATAGCTACAATCTTAAGAACAACAACAAAAAGAAACCACTAAGCAGGGAAAATAAACAAAAAATGTAGAAAACCAACAACAGAAAGATATGACAGGGATAAGTCAGTACATATCATTTATATCAATCAATGTAAATGGTCTCAACTCATCAATAAAAAGAAACAGACTGGCAGAGTGGGTTAAGAAACAAAATCCAACAATATGCTGTGTACAAGAAACACATTTCACTCAAAAGTTAAATTCACAGACTAAAAATCAAAGGCTGGAAAATGATACTCCATGCAACAGGAACCCAGAAAAAAACGGGGGTAGCTATTATGTTTGCAGACAATGCAAACTTCAAACCAAAAATGATCAAAAGAGATAAAGAAGGTCACTACATACTTGTTAGGGGAAAACTTCAAGAGGAAGAGATTACAATCATAAATATATATGCACTGAGTATGGAGCACCCAAGTATGTATGACAATTCTTGATAGACATGAAAAACCAAATAAATAATAATACAATTATAACAGGGGAACTTAATACCCCACAGTCACAGAGAGACAGATCAACCAAATAAAAAATCAGTAAAGAAATAACAGAACTGAATCAAACTTATGAACAAATAGACCTAGTAGATGTGTACTGAGTATTCCACCCATTGACATCAGAATACACATTCTTCTCAGCTGTACATGGGTTATTCTCTAAAATAGATCCTATACTGGTCCACAAAACATGCTTAAGTAAATGCAAAGGAACTAAAATAATTCCATGCATATTATCTGACCATAGTGCAGTAAAATTGGAAATGAATGACAAAAAACCCCACAAGAACCCCATAAACACATGGAAATTAAATAATACTCTCCTAAATAACCAGTGGGTCACAGAAGAAAATAAAGAAGAAATTAAAGAATATCTACAGTTGAACAAAAGTGGAAATACACATGACTAGAACCTGTGGGACACAATGAAAGCAGTCCTCAGAGGGAAATTTATAGCACTGAACTCCACATCAGAAAAATGGAAAGAACACACATAGACAATCTAATGCTGCACCTCAAACTTCTAGAAAAAGATGAGCAAATTAAGTGCAAAACCCAAAGAAGGGAGGAAATTATTAAAATTAGAGCAGAAATTAATGCAATTGAAACTAAGAAAACAATACAAAGAATTAATGAATTGAAGAGTTTATTCTTTGAAAGAGTAAATAAAATGGATAACCCCCTAGCCAACCTTATCAAAAAGAGGAAAGAAAAAACTCAGATTCCTACAATAAGAAATGAAAAGGGTGAAATCACTACAGACCCTGTGGAAATACAGAAGATCATCAACACCTACTTTGAAAACCTTTACTCCTGTAGGTTTGACAGCATAGAAGAAATGGACAGATTCCTAGAAACCTATGAATTACCAATTTGAATCAAGAAGATGTAAAACTGCTGAATAACCCAATTTCAGCTAAGGAAATGGAAAGTGTATTTAGAAGCCTACCAACAAAGAAATCTTGGGCCCTGATGAATTCACTGCTGAATTCTACAAGAAATTTAGGGAAGACTTAATGCCAACACTCCTCAAACTCTTCAATGAAATTGAAAGGGAAGTAAATCTCCCTAACTCATTCCTGGAAGCAAGTATTACCCTAATACCAAAACCAGAGAAAGACCCAACCAAAAAAGAAAATTACAGGCCAATCTCTCTCATGAATATAGAAACACAACTCCTCAATAAAATAGTGGCAAATAGAATACAGAAAGTTATCAGGAAGATTATACACCATGATCAAGTGAGATTCATCCCAGGAATGCAGGGATGGTTCAACATATGCAAATCAATAAATGTAATACACCATATCAACAGGGCCAAGGACAAGAACCACATGATCATCTCAATAGATGCAGGAAAACCTTTTGACAAAACCCAACACCCATTCATGATAAAAACCCTATAGAAAATTGGAATAGATTGTCTCTACTTCAATGTGATAAAAGCCATATATCATAAACCAACAGCCAACATCTTACTACATGGAGAAAAACTGAAAACATTCCACCTAAAATCAGGAACAAGACAAGGATGTCCATTATCACCACTCCTATTCAATATAGTTCTGGAAATATTAGCCAGAGCAATTAGACAAGAGAAAGAAATAAAGGAAATGAGGATAGGAAAGGAAGAAGTAAAATTATCATTATTTGCAGATGATAGGATACTCTACATAGAAGGCCCCCAAAAATTCATTAAAAGATTTCTAGAAGTAATAACCAAATTCAGTAATGTAGCTGGCTACAAGGTGAATAGTCAAAAATCAATAGCATTCCTGTACACTAACAACAAAGTGACTGACAGAGAAACAAGGGAAACCACACCCTTCATTATAACATCCAAAAAAATGAAATACTTAAGAATCAGTCTAACAAAGGAAGTAAAATATCTATACAGTGAAAATTACATTACTCTTCAAACATTGTGAAAATGGCCATTCTCCCAAAATTATTATACAGATTTATTGCAATCCCAATCAAAATACCACTTGCCTACCTCACAGAGCTAGAGAAAGCATTCCTGAAATTCATCTGGAACCAGAAAAGACCTAGAATAGCAAAGGCAATTCTGGGCAACAAAGGGAAGGCAGGAGGTATCACAATCTCCGACTTGAAACTATACTACAAAGCCTCTGTGATAAAATCAGCATGGTACTGGAATCAAAACAGACCTGAAGATAAAGAGAAAAGATTAGAAGATACAACCACAACTACAAACACACTGAGCCAACTCATCAAAGGGGCCAAACATGTACATTGGAAGAAAGATAGCCTCTTTAACAAATGGTGCTGGAAAAACTGGCTTTCCATATGCCATAAACTAAAACTACATCCATGTCTGTCACCATGCACTGAAATAAAGTCAAAATGGATCAAAGATCTGAATATTAAAACAGAGACACTAAAGTTACTAGAAGATAGAGTAGGTAAAAATCTTGATGACATAGGAGTAGGCAGAGAGTTCATGAACAAAAATCAAACTGCACGGGAAACACTTTCCAGAATCAACAACTGGGATCTCATCTTACTAAAAAGTTTTTGCATGTCAAAGGAAATCTCCAACAGAGTGAAAAGAAAACCCATGAACTGGGAAAATATCTTAGCCAACTGTCCATCAGACAAAGGACTTCTGTCTAAAATGTATAAAGAATTAAAAGAAATCAGGCCCCTAAAATTCAAGGACCCAATCCAAAAATGGGCATCTGAGATGAATACACACTTCTCAGAGAAAGAAATACAAACGACAAATAAATATATGAAAAAATATTCAACATCAGTGGTCATTCGGGAAATACAAATTAAAACAACACTGAGATTCCATCTCACTCCAGAAAGAATGGCCAAGATTAAAAAATCAACCAACAACAAATGCTGAAGGAGCTGTGGGGAAAAAGGAACTCTTCTCCACTGTTGGTGGGAGTGTAGACTGGTGCAACCACTGTGGAAGTCAGTGTGGAGATTCCTCAAGAAGCTAGGATTAGAGATCCTATTTGACCCAGTTATACTGCTTCTAGGCATTTTCTCAGAAGAATTGAAAACATCATACCGCAGGGATATTTGTGTACTCATGTTTATAGCAACCCAATTTGTAATAGCCAGATCTTGGAAACAACCCAAGTGCCCACCAATCAAGCAATGGATAAAAAAAAAATCTGGTATTTTTATACAATGGAGTAGTACTCAGCTATCAAGAAAGATTGCATTGAGACTTTTATAAGTAAATGGACACGACCTGAGACCATACTCATAAGTGAGATAAATCAAACCCACATGTGTAAATACCATATTGTTTCCCTAGTGTAAGAAACTGAAAAAGTATATATGATCCAAAATCTACAAAAAATACTATGGAGGATAAAAATCTGCTCAAAGAGCAAAAGTAATTGGGAAGGGAAAAGGGGGAAAGAGGGAAGGGTAAAGGAAAAAGATATAAATCTGTATGTATGTATATGTAAGATAACTAAAATGAACATACTGCTGAATGTATTAGTTATTGAGAAAGAATGGTGAATTTTCATATGATTAGATCAGTTTTACATGTATATATCTGTTAATGTAAGCAACCATTTTGAAGGTAATGATACGCAATATTGCAACCATTGTCAAGTTTCTATCATCCTGTTTTGTAAACCTGTAATGTTACTGTTGTGCATTTGCTCTAGTCGATAGTTTGTCTCTTTTGCTTTTTGTCTTTCTTATGTCTTTTTTCTCTTAAATAAAAAGAAAAAAGATTATAAAAATTTTGTATCAAATTTGACTTAGACATTTACTGACTATAGGAGTACATAAAACAAATTTTGTGCTTAGACTGAGAGGCAATTTCAAGATATCTAAATATCCATGTATTTTCAAAAGACCACATTCATAGCCAGCGGTTGTGGCTCTTGTGTGTAATCCCAGTGGTCAGGCGTTTTAGGCAGGAGGATCGAGGGTTGGTGTGAGTTCAAGGCCAGTCTGGGCTACAAAATGAGTTCAAGGTCAGCCTGAACAGCATAGTGAAACTCTGTCTTAAAAAGAAAAAAACAGAACACATCCATGTGAAACATTACTTAAGAAATGCTGTATGCAGCACTCGGGAGTCTGAGGTAGGAGGAGCGTCGTGAGTTCGAGGCCGGCTTGGGCTACAACGCGAGTGCAAGGCCGACCTGAGCTACATAGTGCGACCCTGCCTCAAAAAACCAGGGCCGAAGCCAGGCGTGGTGGTGCACGCCTTTAATCCCAGCACTCGGGAGGCTGAGGTAGGCGGAGCATTGTGGGTTCGAGGCCGGCTTGGGCTACAACACGAGCGCAAGACCGGCCTGAGCTACATAGTGCGACCCTGCCTCAAAAAACCAGGGCTGGGAGTTTGGCTCAGTGCCTTAAGTGCCTGCCCTGGCAGGCGCAAGGTTGTGAGTTCAATCCCAGGTGCCGCAAAAAAAAAAAAAAAAAAAAAAAGAAATGCTGTATGGATTGAAATGTGATATATACATTTGCTATTTGCAAAATTGTTATCCTTATGAACATATTGAAAATTCAAATGAATGCCACTATTTTGATAATCATTGTTTCAAGCAATCCTCCAAAGCATTGAGTCCATTCATGTTCCATAATGTTAGAAGGCACCATTCTACGAAGTTCATTGAGATAACATTTAATATATCATCTATGGAAATGTATGTAGAAATTCCTCAAAAAAGTAAAACTAGAGACTTCATTTTATCCCACTATACTTTTACTGGGCGTATTCCCTCCAAAGGTAAAGTAATCATATTACAGTAATGCATGCATACCCTTGTCTGCAGCAGCGTAACTTACAAAAGCTAAATTGGAGAAACAACCTTTTAGATGACTATTCACAGATGAGTTGACTAAGAAAGTATGGGATAGCCTAGAAGTGATGGTGCATGTGTGGAATCCTAGCACTCTAGAAAGCTGAGGCAGGAATATCATATATTCATACTTATCCTGGGTGATTTATTAATTGATAAGACTTTAAAAATACCAACTAAGGCTGGGGATGTAGCTCAGTGTAAAAGCCTGGAATAAATCTCCAGCACTGAGAAAAAATTGTTGTGTGTATATAAAAGGAAGAATAATTGTCAAAAAAAATATATGGATCTAGTGTTAACAATGTTGTTACATAATTAGGACAGAAATTCCAGTGTCATGGGTTGTATTGAGTATGAGAAACCCAACATATGAATTACAAAGTAAAATGAAGAAATGGAAGAAAAGCGAGGCAAACAGCTGGAGTGTGTCAAGAAGCCCAGTGGAAGGGGGAGGTGATAAAGTCAGGGCAGAAAGGGTCTGAAATATAATCAAAATATCATATACATATGTCTCAGTTCCTCAAAATGAAAGTGTTATGTATTGCAAACATATTCAATTGTAAACTGCCAAGTGAATAGTACTTTTTTGGTAAAAGTTGTTTCCAAGCCATCATGCAAAGTGTACAGTAAACACATGATCATATACTCCTTGGGGACATCAAACTAGATCTTCTTCCAGGATACCATTTATAAAAAGATACTTTTAAATCTAATTTGTTGTTTTCTTATTTTATTTCTTACAGCAGTGAAGAGGTAGAAAAATGCTGTGGCTATGAATTATGGTATCAATATGGAGAAATGTTTTTCTGGAATACAGAGACTAATGTGAACACAAAATCAGTTAGTACAGAACCAGGTAAAAGCTTTATCTCTAGAAAGGCCCTGATTGGTCATTCATCACCAAATATGCCCTTCATAGCTTACAGTGAACTGAAATCATATGAGTATATGGAATTTGAAGAGAAGCCGTCCAACTGTATCAAATTTGAGAAAACATGCACTGACTTCCAGTCCTTTCACAAGCATGCGAAAGCAAATCCTGGAGAGAATCACTATGAATATAGGCAATGTGGAAAATTATACTCTGATTGCACTGAAGGAACTAACAGTAAAGGGAACCCCTTTATATATGAACAAGGTGTGAAAGCCCTCAGTATACCCGACTGTGTTCAAATCTGGAAAAGAAATCACAAGGAAGTGAATACTTATATATGTTCAGAATGCGGAAAAGGTTTTACTTCTCACCATTTTATTCAGATACATGAAAGAACTTACATGGTCAAAAAGTCATATGTGTGTCCACACTGTGGGAAATGCTTCAGTAATAGCACTTCATTTGGTAATCATCAAAGAACTCACATTGGGGAGAAATCCTATGCATTTAAGCAATGTGGGAAAGCCTTCAGCACACATAGAGATTGTCAAAGACATGAACAAACTCACACTGGGGAGAAACCCTATAAATGTAAGCAATGTGGGAAAGCTTTCAAGACGCACAGTGATTGTCAAAGACATGAACGAACTCACACTGGGGAGAAACCCTATGAATGTAAGCAATGTAGGAAAGCTTTCAGCACACAGAGTAATTGTAAAATTCATGAAAGAATTCACACTGGGGAAAAACCCTATATATGTAATCAATGTGGAAAAGCATTCAGCAGACAGAGTAATTGTCAAATACATGAACAAATTCACACTGGGGAGAAACCCTTTGAATGTAAGCAATGTGGGAAAGCTTTCAGCAAACACAGTGTTTGTCAAAGACATGAAAGAACTCACACTGAGGAGAAACTCTATGTATGCAAGCAATGTGGAAAAGCTTTTAGGACACACAGTGATTGTCAAAGACATGAACGAACTCACACTGGAGAGAAACCCTATGAATGTAAGCAATGTGGGAAAGCTTTCAGCACACACAGTAACTGTAAGATACATGAAAGAATTCACACTGGGGAGAAACCATATATATGTAAGCAATGTGGAAAAGCATTCAGCAGACACAGTAATTGTCAAGTACATGAACGAACTCACACTGGAGAGAAACCCTATATATGTAAGCAGTGTGGGAAAGCATTCAGCAGACACGGTGCTTGTAGAATCCATGAAAGAGCTCACACTGAAGGAAAGCTCTATGTATGTAAGCAATGTGGGAAAGATTTCAGCACACATAGTCAATGTCAAATACATGAAAGAACTCATATTGGGGAGACATCCTATGAATGTAAGCAATGTGGGAAAGCTTTCAGCACACACAGTGATTGTCAAAGACATGAAAGAACTCACAATGAAGAGAAACTTTATGTATGTAAGCAATGTGGGAAAGCTTTCAAGACACACAGTGATTGTCAAAGACATGAAAGAATTCATACTGGGGAGAAACCCTATGCATGTAAGCAATGTGGAAAAGCATTCAGCAGACATAGTAATTGTCAGATACATGAACGAACTCACACTGGGGAGAAACCCTATGTATGTAAGCAATGTGGGAAAAGTTTCAGCAGACACAGTGCTTGTCAAATACATGAAAGAACTCACACTGGGGAAAAACCCTATGTATGTAATCAGTGTGGGAAAAGTTTCAGCAGACACAGTCATTGTCAAATACACGAAAGAACTCACATTGGTGAAAAACCCTATGAATGTGAACAATGTGGGAAAGCATTCAGCACACACAGCCATTGTCGAATACATGAAAGAACTCACACTGGGGAGAGACCCTATGTATGTAAGCAATGTGGGAAAGGTTTCAGCACACAGAGTAATTGTCAAGTTCATGAAAGAATTCATACTGGGGAGAAACCCTATGTATGTAAGCAATGTGGGAAAGCTTTCAGCACACACAGCAGTTGTCAAAAACATGAAAGAACTCATAGCAGGGTGAAACCGTATGTATGTAAGCAATGTGGGAAAGGTTTCACAACACAGAGGTATTGTCGAATACATGAAAGAACTCACACTGGGCAGAAATCCTATTTATGTAAGTAACATGGGGAAACTAAGCAAACAGTAATTGTGAAAGTCATAAAAGAACACATGGGGAAGAAACCCAATTTATGTAAGCAATGTGGTATGGTTTCAGCACAGTGTTTGTCAAAGGCATGAAAGAATTATTGGGAATAAATCCTATATATGTAAATAATAAGGAAAAATTTTCAGTACACACTGGTATTGTCAAATACATGAGTCATAAAAGTATAAATGCTGTCTATGTAAGCATTATAGAAAAGCATTCAGTTATGCTGGGAATCATCATGGACATTAAAAAATAAGAGGAAGTGAACTTTGAATGTATAAAGGGACTTGCACTAACCTGAAAAAACACACAGTGAAAAGAAACCCTTTGTAAACAATATAAAATTTTAACTTTAATTTCAATAACCTCTCAGCCAGGCTTTTTTTTTTTTTTAACTTTAAGACATTTGGTACATGGTTGAGAGTTTTGCTCTAATTTATCCAAGCCCTCGGTTATGGGAGTAATATTCCTTTACATGTCCTCCTGGTTTTCTTTGCCATGTCTTCACAAATATGAACATAAAACCACTTGTCTCAAAGATGTATAGTATTTTACATAATAAATAGGGTAACTACTCATTTATTGGCTTGCATATCTGTGTTTTACTTCTCTCAGTTTCTAATTTGTACTTTTCTTGATATCCAGCAACCAAACAGATGATTGCTGGGTGTCCAGAGGCCACATGATTGCAACTGTGGTGCTTTGTTTACTGTGCCTGAGCTGTAAATTTCCTCTCATTTTTTCTGTGTTAGAATGTGGGCAAACATATAAATCTACAGTGTTTCTCCACATGGTAATTTAGCATTCAAGTATTTTTCTGTAAGTTTTATTTTCAAAAAGGTTTCTGGTAAGACTCAGCAGTAACTATAAATATCCTGAGAACACTCAGAAACTTTTATAACTGGGTCTTGGGCAGTGGTTGAGTACCCAGGTAAAATCCTATTTGACTTATCCTTGTCTTCCCCTTGGATTATCACTGTCACTTTTTCTTTTATTTATTTTATTTTATTTATTTATTTATTTATTATTTTTTTTTTTTTTTGCTATTTTTCCCTAAATTTACCATGGGTCATTTTCATTGTGCAGTGTTTTTTCAGTTTTGAGCTACAGGAATATTCAATAAATGAGTAATAAAGAAATTGCACATATAGAAAGTGCATTGTTACTGGGGATTTAGCTCAGCAGCTCAAGCAGTTACCTGGTAAGTGCAAGATGATGAGGAGAAGGAGGAGGAGGAGAAGAAGCAGAAGCAGAAGAAGTGGAAGAGGAAAGAAGAAGAAAGTGCATTGTATGTGGTTTCTTTGTCTTATTAAAGTTCAGATGTATTCATGTCTGGGTCAAGGACAAAGGCTTCCTCATCCATTATAGTGATCACATGGTAGAAGTTTTTTTTTTTATAGATGTGAAAAAAATCACATTTGTCTCCAGAAACAACAGCACAGTGGGTTTTCTGGACATTGAAATAAAATCACTGCAATGTAGATTTTGTTGTTCTTTAAAATACAAAACATGTCTAGAATATGTCATTTGATCATTTATTTATTTATTTATTTATACCAGGGATCAAACTCACAACCCTTGGGCCTGCCAGGCAGGCGCTTAGGCCACTGAGCTAAATCCCCAGCCCTATTTTTTGAGACAGGGTCTCACTATGCTGTTTAGGCTGCACTTGAACTCACTTTGTAGCCCAGGCTGGTCTCAAATTCACAATGATCCTCCTGCCTAAGCCTCCTGAGTGCTGGGATTAAAGACATGTGCCATCATGTCTGGCCATTTATTCTTTCTTAAATCTTCTTCCTAGTAGCATCCACCATTAAGGTCATGGACCTTGTTTATGTTTGGTGTTTTTGATACATGTTTTGTTCATTTTTCTTATGTTTGTTTATTTTTATCCTGTGCACAAATTCATTTTATTGTATACAGTACAAATACACGTGTGTGTGTGTGTGTGTGTGTGTGTGTGTGTGTAGTCTTAAACTTTTCTCTCTAAGTCTGATGGTTTCATGATTTTCTTCTGGGTAAACAATTATTTTTCACATCCAAAGATATATGGCTAAATTCTCAAAGTGTTCAAGTTTGTCTTTAGCATTCCAAAATGTAACTTAATTATTATACATGGAATATGAAGAATAAAGTGCATATTTCAGTGTGTGTATCAGTTTGTCTCTGCCTCCTCTATTAAACAGATGGTGATTTCTGCCATTAGTAAGAGTGCTATCATGGATTAATACTCTACTTATGTGTGAGCCTATCAAAGATTCTCTTCTTTCTCACTACTAATAGATTTTTAATCTCTTTCCTACATATTAAGCAGTATGTCTCTTTGTTTACTGGTTATTGAACATTGTAAAGCATTTATTTTACTGAACAGCTATAATTTTTGCCAAATCAAAGATGAGACTTGGATGTGACAAAAATTGTCTTCAGTTTTTTTCTTATTACTTTTTGTTAGTTTAAAATAATATTGGTGTTCATTACATACATATTTTGATCATATCCAACCCCTATTTCTCTCCTTATGCCACTTTAGAATTGTTTTATATCTCTGTATCAGGTGACCATATTTTTGTCCATTAGCTATAAGATAATGTATCTTTCTTGATCTAATTTAATTGTTCTTAGACATTCTCTAATAAAAAGTAACATTTTTAACAGTTTAAAATATCACTAATTTTCTGTGTTCAATTAAGGTTTTGTCTTTGCAACCAAGTTCAAATTTCAAAATTCTATCTAAATACAACCTGAGAATTAAGGAATCAATTCCCTAAACAGGAAGTTGAAAAAAGGTATTTTCTATGATCTGTCAGAGCAGTTCATTAGATATGTTTCTACCTGAGTTTTTCACTTGGATGCTGATCACTAGACTCCAATTATGAACCATGCTTTAGAAACAGTATATGTAGAAAATAGGTTAACCAGTAGGAGAAGCAATTGTCCCATTCTGGTATTGCTTTAGCGATGAGTTCTAATCTAACCTCAAATTCCTGTGTGAGATGTGTTTGATGACTGCTGTGTCCTTCTCTAGCCATGTTCTGCTGACAAGCTCCAAACATGGAAGAAAATAGACCCAAGTTCTGTTGACAAGGTTCAAACATGGAAGAAAATAGACCCATGTTCTGCTGACAAGGTCCAAACATGGAAGAAAATAGACCCAAGTTCTGTTGACAAGGTTCAAACATGGAAGAAAATAGACCCATGTTCTGCTGACAAAGTCCAAACATGGAAGGAGGACATCTAAGAAAAGACCACAGCATAAAAACTGGCTTTGTGGGAATGGGTTAATGTTTCTTGGGAACTATTGTGTTAACTTGTGCTCTGATCCAGTTCGGAAAATTTTTCTTCTTTCTTTCCCATGCACAAAGTCAATAGACAAAGTACAGACTCCCTAAGAACAAAGGGATAGTTAATAAAATGTTTTTCTACAATTAATGGTGTAGTGATCCGATACCAACTCACACCAATGAGGCAAAGGCCAGAGTAGAAGTTTGGGAGTCTTTAATGATAATAATAATGACCAGCTGGCTGGGGCTGCCTGGGAACCTCCATGCAGAGAGGCCGACATGCTTTTTAGAGAGGCAGGGTAAATGGCACATCCTTGCAGCTGTGAGAACATTGCAGGGGGATGGGGGGCTAAATCATGGCTGAATATGCATGACTTTTAGCTAGGCTACCACAATGGAGCATTTAGAACAATTTGACCCCCTAGAGAACATTAGACCTCCCTAAATCAAGATTGATATTTTAAAACAATTGTTAAGATTTTTTTCCTGTAGGTAAATAGAGAAACTTGGTTTAACTAATTGAAAACCAGTCTATTAGTAGCCAAAACACACTTCAAGGTCTTTAACTAAGTATAAACTTTCTGCCTATGCTGACAAATCATGTATGCTGACGAATCCTGTAACCATAGAAATCATGTAACCATAGAAACACCTGTTGATCTCATTCTTATTATCTAAACTTCCAACCTTTGCCAGAAAAAAGTACAAATTATTCTGTTAGAGCTTGTAAAAGAGTAGTAGTAGCAGTAGTAGTAAAAAGAAGTAATAAATGAAGCAGATTTACACAGTCTCTGAGCTGTTTGTGTGTCTGTTCTCCAAGTGCCGATGCCCAGCCCACCTTTGGGGACTCTGTGGACCTAACCTGGCTGGACTGTGGCAGATGACCAAGACATGAAGTAAATATTTGGAAGACTCAGTGTCATTTCAGCTTATTATGAACAGATCTGAGATGTTTCATGCGAGTCTTGATTCCTTCCTAGGTATATATGTCTGCTGATTTAGGAGACCTGTGAGGATGGGGCTGTAAACTTCATGGAAAAGTGGCCTCCCTGGATCTGTCTCAAAATAAGTTCTAAAGAGATGTGATGTGGGGAACTTTTAAGAATGTGGCATCTGGAAGATCCACCTCCCCCTGCGAGCCCTCGCCACTGGGAGCCTGCTTCCTGTGGTCAGCCAGTGTGGGCAGAGAGAGCCAGAAGATCCACCTCTGCCTGCTGTCCACTGACAATAAAAGGCTTGCTTCCTACAGGCAGACAGTGGGAACGGACATGCAGCCAGGTAAACCCCATGCACCCCACCTGCAGACCACCATTGGAGGCCCTTGCTTCCTTTGGGCAGCCATCACCCACCAGGAGAATCAGACAAACACACCCTTGTGTGACTGCCACCATTGAGGGAGTCCCAGTGTAGACACACAGGCTGAGAGAAGCAGCCCAACCACCACACACCCCTGGCCATTGGGGAAGCCCCAGTGTAGCTTCACAGGTCTAAAGATGCCCACTCCGCACCCTGCTACCTCCCTGTGAACCTGGGGTCAGAGGAACATAAATGCCTGTCCCATTTATCTGCACTACAGAGGGGCACTACAGAGGGGCAGCCAATGTGGGAAGTGCCTGGGACCCCACAACAAGCTTGTTAGGAGGAACCCAGGAGAATGTCAAGATGAAGGAAGAAAAGGCAATCTCAGACCCCCAGCCCACACAGAACAAGTCTGGGAGATATAGTCATGGAAGAAAATGAAAGTCACATACCTGAAACCTCCAAAAGGATGACAAATGAAGTAAAGAAACAACTTCATGAGACTTAAAAGTAATCAAATCAGAAATAGTTTGTACCCTGCAAAACTATCTTTCAAAATTGATGGAAAAATAAGATACTTCCATGATAAAGAACTACTGAAGGAATTCATGACCACCAAACTAACCCTACAGAGAGTGCTGAAGGCTATTCTAGAGAGATAAAGATGACTATGGTTCCAGGAACAGCAACAGAAGATGATCACCAAACAGGACAGGCAATTGAATGAAGGGGATAGGTGGAGGGCCAACAGCAGGAGGATAGCACAGCAGAGACAAACCAATGTATGCTGGTTGTAATCATTAATGTAGATGGCCTCAATTCAGCAATAAAAAGAAACAGGGAGAATGGATCAAGAAACAAGATCCATCAGTATCCTGTATATAAGAAACATACTTAACTTGAAAGGAAATTCATAGACTGAAAAAGGAAATTCATAGACTGAAAATCAAAAAGGAGAAAATAGTTGTTTCATGCAACAGGAGACCAGAAAAAAATCAGGAGTAACTTTCCCATCAACTACAGAATGGATAAGCAAGATATGGTATTTTCATACAATGGAAAGTTACCCACCTTTAAAGTAGGATAATCTCAAGGCTCTTGTAGGTTAAAGGATGCAACTAGAGATCATGTTCATGGGTGAAACAGTTCAAACTCACACGAGTGAGCACCAAGTTATCTCCCTAGCATAAAAAAATGAAGGAGTTAGTGGGATCCAAAAAGCACAATAGATATTATGAAAGTGATAGGGGAGGAAATGCCTAGGATGAGAAGGTGGTAACCAATGTAAATTTCTTATTGTCTTGTCTTGAACTCTTGTAATGTCTTCACAATTTTGTTAGGTTTGGTTCTGTTCTGTCTTGTTATGTTATATTTTACTGTGTCTGATGGTATGGACAGCTATTTTGAACATAATGGGATGTATTATGATAATCATGGTTGGTTTCCTATTATCTTGTTTTGAAGTCCTATAATGTTTTCATTCTTTTGTTTTGATTGGTTTTATACTATTTTGTTTTGTTTGATTGTACTGTGTGTGAATGTATGGACAACTATTTCAAAGAAAACAAGAGAGCCAGGCATGATGGCACATGCCTTTAATCCCAGCACTTGGGAGGCTGAGGTAGGAGGAGCATTGTGAGTTCGAGACCAGCTTGGGCTACAACATGAGCAAGGCCAGCCTGAACTACATTTTGTGACCCTGCCTCAAAAAAAATAGAGCTGGGAATTTGGCTCAGTGGCTTAAGTGCCTGCCAGGCAGGCATGAGGTTGTGGGTTCAAGCACTGGTACCTGCACCAAAAAGAGAGAGAGAGAGAGAGAGAGAGACATGGTAGCCACTGTTGATTTCCTGTTGTCTTGTTGTGAAGTGCTGTGTTGCTTACATTGTTCTGTTCTGATTTGCTTTGTTCTGTTTTGTTTTGTTTTATTCTCTTTTAAAAATTTTTTAAAAAAGAATGTGGCTCCCATAGGTAAAGTTTTCTTTTTTCATTTATGCAATTGGAGAGCATTGGTTTTTATTAGTGCAGTTTCCTTAAGTGAAATACGAAAACATCTTGATGACTCTTCCATGCAAGGTCACATCGTACCTTGAATCTAAGTAGAATCTCTTAATTTTTATGTATAGTGGTGATCCATCATTATATGTATGTTCCTATACTTCAGAAAAACTGGGATGATGGCCAAATTGAAGATAAGTACAAAAAATGCAAGAGACATCTAAGGTAATTTGTAGTCACAAGGAAAGAATGTTCCTCAAGTCAATATATGAACAAAAATATTAAAACTAAGCTATACAAACTATGCCATGCTTAAATTTCTTCAGTCTCATACAACTTCTCCAAAGATGCATACAGGTTGAGTATCTACAACCTGAAAATTCAATATTTGAAATATTCCCACATTTGAAATGTAGGAAGTACTGATATGCCACAAATGACATTATCTAATGTAACAGAATGAACATTATTTTCCAAGCTCAAGATTATAAAAATGTATGAAATTTAATTTAGAAATAGAGTATATGTGTGTCTATAATAAATTTTTTAGGCTAGGAGCCAATTTAAGAATATATAATTATATAAACATGAGTATTTTCTAAAGACTATTTTTATGAAAGACTACATCTATGAAAACATCAAATAGTTTATGTAAGGAATGCTATAAGTGTTTAAATGTGGTAAGTCCCTCACTAATGAACAAATTTCATTCTTGGAGAATATCCATTAGTCAGATTCATTTGTAAGTCCAACAAAATGAGACTTGTACACCTTTGACACAAACATGCAAGGTAAAGTATAAAAGTCAGCAAAAATACAGTAAGTCTCTAACTGTACTATACTACTGTATACCACCACACCGTACAGTAAGCATACAGCACCACAACAGTGACAACATCTGACAGACATGTGAGCTACTTCTGTGATTTATTTGCATCTTCAAATGTTCATAATGCAAGGTTCATTCATATTTCTGAAACCTTGCAACTCAAATGTTCATATGTAAGGAATTAACTATACAAATATACTGTTTGCAAAATTGTTAACCTTGTGGAAGTATTCAAAATCCAAATGAATGCCACCACTTTGATAATAACTGTATTCAAATAATCCTCCAAGACTTTCAGTTCTTTCATGTTCCAAAATATTAGAATGCACCTTCCTATACTGTTGGTGTGAATGTCATTGTGGTATAGCATCTGTGAAAATGTGTATTGACTTTCCTCAAAAAAACAAAAATAGAAATTCCATTTTTGTCAGCTATACTTCTGGCTAAATTCCCCCTCAACTTTATAGCAATTGTGGTAAAGTGATACATGAATACCTGTTTATAGCAGCTCTGGAAACAAGAGGGATGCCAATTCATTGGTGAGTAGATTAAGAAAATATGGATTAATCCAGGCAGGATAGTGCATGCTTGAAATCATAGTATTCTGGGAAACTGAGTCAGGAAGACCATACATTCATACTCGGTCTGAGCAACTTAATAATTGATGAGACCCTGTTTCAAAATTAAAAGGAAATAAATCTGGAATAAATCTGGATTCAGTGCTGAATCTCTGGGTTTAATCTCCTGCACTGAAAAAAATGTCATGTGCATATACAATGAAATAGAATTCAGCCATAAAGAAGAATGAAATGGTGTCAATTTGCCAAAAAGTGAATGGATCTCGAGTCCATAACATTGTGTTAAGTAAGTCAGACACAAAAATTATGTTATCACCTTACATTATTTTTATGAAACTCCCCAAATATGAATAAGAGATAAAAGAAAGGAGAGGTAGTAGAGAAAAACAGAGGCAGACATTATGGAAAGGGTGAAGAGTTTCAGTCGAGGAAGAGGGGATAGAATCATGGAGGAAATGTATCAAAAATAACCAACAAATAGTGTACATATGTACCAATACCTTACAATTAAAGTAAGTGTTATTTGTTGCATACAAGTCAATTATAAACACTCAAATTAAAATCAGTGTTTTAGTAAAAGCTGTTTCAAGCTATTATCCAGACTACAGTAAACTAATGATCAAATATTTTTAGGGGCATCAAACCGATCTCTTCCTGGTAAGTCAATAATACAAAGACATTGTTAAATATGATTGAATTTTTTAAACTATTTTATAGAAATGAAAAATTAGAGAAATGCTGTCAGTATATACTGTGGTATCAACATGGACAAACACTTTTTGGACTTCAGATACTATTGTGTACATGAAAGCCATTGCTACAAGATCAGGTGGAGGCCTTGCTTGTAGAAAGCTTTTGATTAATTATAGTCACCAAATGTGCTTATTACAGTTAACACTGGACTTAAATCAAATGATTATCAGTAATTTCAAGAGAATCTAACTATAGCAAACATGAGAAAACTTGCACTTTCCCAGAAGCATGCAAAGACAAATCCTGTCAAGAAACGCTGCAAATATAAGCAACACAGAAAATTGTACTCTTGAGTGCACTGAATAAACTAACATTTGAAGACAAGCCCTTTGTGCATAATCAAGATGTGAAAGCCTTCAGTACATCCAGCTATGTTCAGTTCCAAGACAGACATTATAGTGGAGCAGATACATATGTTTGTACATGGTGTGGAAAAAGTTTTACTTCTCACTATTTAATTCAGATCCATGAAAGAGCTTATTTTGGAGAAAAACCTGTACTTATAAACATGGTGGAAAGATTTTCCACTAACACTTTATTTTTAAATATGAAATAACATGCTGGGGAGAAACCCTATGTATGTAACCAATAGGGAAAATCACACACAGGCATTGTTAGATACATGAAAGAATTTATACTGGTGGTGGGGGCAAACACTATGTATGTAAGCAATGTGGGATCACTTTTAGCATTCATAATAATTGTCAAATACATGAAAGAACTCCCACTACAGAAAAAAACCTATGAATGTGGGAAAGCAATATTAGATAGCTTTCAGTACACACAGTCATCTTCAAAGACATGAACTCAAACTGGAGAGAATCCTTATGAATGTAAGCAATGTGAGAAGCCTTTCAGCTGACACAGTGTCTTTCAAAAGCAAAAGAAATCACATTGTGTAGAAACTATGCATGCAACGGATGTGGGAAATCTTTCTGCATACAGTCACTGTCAAATACATGAAAGGTCTCACACTGGGGATAAACCCTATGTATGTAAGCAATGTGGTAAAGCTTTCAGTAGACATGGTAAATGTAAACTACATGAAGGAACTTACACTAGAGAGAAAGCCTATGTAAGTGATATAGGAAAGCTTCCGGCACACACATTTATTGTTAAGAACATGAAAGAACTCACACTGGAGAGAAACCATATTTATGTATGCAATGTGGGGAAGCTTACAGCAGGTACAGTATCATCAGTTGCAATAAAGAACTCATACTGGAGAGAAACCCTACATATATGTGATGTGGGAAAATTTTAACACTCAGTAATTGTCAGACATATGAAAGAATTCACTGAGGAGAAATGCTACTTACATAAACAATGTTGGAATGCATTAATTGGACACTGATATTCTCAATTACATGAAATAAATCATAGTGGGGAGAAATTCTGTGTATGTAAGCAAAGTAGAAAACCCTTTAGTTACCCCAGTACTCATCATAGACATTAAAGAGAGGAAATTAAATTAAAAAGCCTTGCACTGTGTGATAGTTAATTAATTAGTTGTCAACCTGAGTGGGTATGCCCAGCTGAATTGAGTCAGCATGGTTCTGGGGGTGGAGGATCCACTTTAAGGAGGACTGTTGTCAGAACAGTATAAAAGGAGAATGGGAGGGAAGGATTTCAGCTGACTTTCCTTGGAAGAGCCACACTGCTGCTGAGTCTCCTTAAAGGAGTTTCAGCTGTTCCCTTCAGTGGAGCTCCAGTCCTTGTCCTCACCATGTATAACTAGTTTTCTTTTCACCTTGAACATTATCTTCTGGCTTTCAGTGTAGATTCTTCAGCTTGCAGCACTGGCTTTTTGGCCTGCTTGTGCAGACTCTAGCCTCCTGCATCAGCCCTTGGACTTTCTGGTTCAGATCCTTCAGTCTTCCATCACAGATTCCTCAGACTCCTGATACAGACTTGTGCAGGACATTCCCATAGGCTCCAGGCGTTTGGCTGGATTTTTTAGGTTTCTAGCATGTGGACAGATCTCTTGCACTCTTCTACAATGGACTGTATGGGCAGATATTATAAGCTTATCTTGCAAACTTTTGTGTCTTGCATTCAATCTGGTTCAGAGCATGTTCAGTCTTTTGAGGAGCCTTGCCTCAGCCCTGCAAACTCTTGTAAACACTGACTAATAATACTGATATAAAAGGACTCACACTGGAGAGGTTCCCTCTTTTTAAGTAATTAAAAAGGCTTTCTGTACATACAAGTACTACTTATATAAAAAATTCATAGGAGACAGAATCTAATCATATGTGAGCAATGTGGGAAATATTTTATTTTTCTCAGTGCATTCTAATACATGAAATAATTCACATTGGAAAGAAGCCATATGTGTGTAATCAATATGTGAAACTGTTCAATTCTTCCATTTACTTTGAAATACATAAAGGAACTCACACTGAAAAAAATAATCCATGTAGATAAGGAGAGAAGGTGTTTGGTGATTCTCAGAACATCAGAAAATATGCAGAAACTTATGATGAGAGAATAAGTAGTGCATAAGTAGAGAATGAGTGAGTTGGGTATAGTAGTGCATGCTTGTAATCCCAGCACTTGAGGTGGGGGGCTGATGCAGGAGGATCACAGTGAGTTTGAGGCCATCCTGGGCTACATAGTGAGCTCAAGGCCAGCCTGAACTACACAGTGAGGCCATGTCTCAAAAAACAAAGTATATGTGAGAAGTCTTAAATTCATGACCCTTCATGCAAACATGGCATTGCATATTGGACAAAATCATATCGATATATATTTTGTGGGATCCCCTCTAGTCTTTTTTGTTTTTGTATTATGAATAAACACAATATGTGAGGAACCACTAAAAGGACTGTGCACAAGTTTCCAGTTTTTTTACATGTAAGAATGCATATTGGATCAAATCCCTGTGAATGTACATTCTCAATTATAACCCATAATTTCAAAATCCTTTGAAAATTTCTCATGCCATGAAACCTATACAAGGAATTCATGTAATAACATGATGTCAATTATGTCTCCAGAAAATACACACCAGCGGAGATACCCTGAATAAGTGGGAGTGAACCTAAAGCAAGTGTGCGGCAGTGGGCTGCAAAGCCCTATCTGCAGCATGTGAAGCAAGTCACCCCAGCATCACCCCGGCAGTCAAGCATTCAGGTTTAATTGCGGTGTTTGCATTTTGTGATAAATAAGTGGGTTTTGGGTTGCAGTTTGGGTGTTTAGTCTCTAAAAAGTCTTCTTTTGACCTTTTTTTTAAAGAAAAAAAAAGACAACAAGGAAGAGACCACAACAACAAGTCAAATATATTAATATTATAGGCTTACAAAACAAGATGATAGGAATTTGACAATGGTTGCAATATTGCATATCATTACCTTCAAAAGGATTGTTTAGATTAACAGATATAGACATGTAAAATTGATCTAATCATGAGTATTAACTTTTCTTTTCCAAGAACTAATATTTAGTAGTATAGTTATATTAGCTATCTTATGTATACATATATACAAATTTATGTCTTTTTCCTTTTCCCTTCCTTCTTTCCTCCTTTCCCCTATCCCAATTACTTTTCCTCTTTGAGCAGTTTCTTACCTTTATACAGTATTTATTGTAGATTTTGGATCATATATACTTTTTCAGTTTCTTACACTAGGGAGACAATACGGTATTTACATGTGAGTTTGATTTATTTCACTTATGAGTATGGTCTCAAGTCATGTCCAATTACTTATAAAAGTCTCTATGCAATCTTTCTTGATAGTTGAGTAGTTCTCCATTCTATAAAAATGCCACATCTTTTTTTATCCACTCCTTGATTGATGGGTACTTGGGTTGTTTCTGAGATTTGGTTATTGCAAATTGTGTTGCTATGCACATGGGTGCACATATATCACTGTGGTATGATGTTTTCAATTCTTCTGGAAAAATGCCCAGAAGCAGGATAGCTGGGTCAAATTGAATCTCTAATCCTAGCTGCTGCTTCTGCTACTGCTTCTGCTTCTACTTCTTCTTTTTTTCAGCACCTGGGATGGAACTTACAACTTCACGCCTGCCAGACAGGTGCTTAAACTATTGAGCCAAACTCCCAGCCCATTTTTTGAGGCAGTGTCGCACTATGTAGCTCAGGCTGGCCTTGTGCTCACGTTGTAGCCCAAGCCAGCCTCACAATGCTCCATCTACCTCAACCTCCCAAGTACTGGGATTAAAGGCGTGTACCACCATACCCAGTTTAATCCTAGCTACTTGAGAAATCTCTACACTGGTTTGCTTGCACCAGTCTACACTGCCACCAACAGTGGAGAAGAGTTTCTTTTTCCCCATAGCTCCTCCAGCATTTGTTATTGGTTGATTTCTTGATCCTGGCCATTCTTTCTGGAGCGAGATGGAATCTCAGTGCTGCTTTAATTTGCATTTCCCAAATGACCATTGATGTTAAACATTTTTTCATATATTTATTTGCCATTTGTATTTCTTCCTCTGAGAAATGTGTATCCATCTCAGATGCCCATTTTTGGGTTGGATCTTCAAATTTTAGGGCCCTGATATTTTTAAATTCTTTATATGTTTTAGACAGAAGTTCTTTGTCTGAGGGACAATTGGTTAAATTATTTTCCCAATTCATGGGTTTTCTTTTCATTCTGTTGGAGATTTCTTTTGATATGCAAAAACTTTTTGATAAGACAAGATCGCAGTTGTTGATTCTGGGAAGTATTTACTGAGCAATTTGATTTTTTTCATGAACTCTCTGCCTACTCCTATGTCATCAAGATTTTTACCTACTCTGTCTTCTAGTAAGTTTAGTGTCTCTGTTTTAATATTCGGATCTTTGATCCATTTTGACTTTATTTTAGTGCATGGTGATAGACATGGATCTAGTTTTAGTTTATGGGATACAGAAGGCCAGTTTTTCCAGCACCATTTGTTAGGCTATCTTTCTTCCAATGTACATGTTTGGTCCCTTTGTCAAAGATGAGTTGGCTAAGTGTGTTTGTAGCTGTGGCTGTATCTTCTAATCTTTTCCCTTGATCTTCAGGTCTGTTTTAATTCAAGTACCATGCTGATTTTATTATCACAGTAGCTTTGTAGTGTAGTTTCAAGTCAAGGATTGTGATGCCTCCTGCCTTCCCTTTGTTGTCCAGAATTGCCTTTGCTATTCTAGGTCTTTTCTGGTTCCAGATAAATTTCAGGAATGCTTTCTCTAGCTCTGTGAGGTAGGCAGATGGTATTTTGATTGGGATTGCAATAAATCTGTATAACAATTTTGGGAGAATGACCATTTTCATAATGCTTATTCTTCCTATCCATGAAGAGGGAATATCTTTCCATTTTCTGAAATCTTCTTCAATTTCCTTTTTCAGAGTAATGTAATTTTCACTATATAGGTCTTTCACTTCCTTCGTTAGATTGATTCCTGAGTATTTCATTTTTCTGGATGCTACAGTGAAGTGTATGGTTTGCCTTATTTCTCTCTCAGTGACTTTGTTTTTTGTGTACATGAATGCTATTGATTTTTGAGTGTTGACCTTGTATCCAGCTATATTACTGAACTTGGTTTTTACCTCTAGAAGTTTTCAATGGATTTTTGGTGGTCTTCTATGTGGAATATCAAATCATCTGCAAATACAATAACTTAACTTCTTCCTTTCCTATCCTTATTCCTTTTATCTCTCTCTCTTTTCTAATTGCTCTGGTTAATGTTTCCAGAACTATATTGAATAGGAGTGGTGATAATGGACATCCTTGTCTTGTTCCTGATTTCAGGTTGAAAGCTTCCAGTTTTTCTCCATTTAGTAAGTTGTTCACTGTTGGTTTATGATATATGGCTTTAATCAGGTTGAAGTAGAGACAATCTATTCCAATTTTCTATAGGGCTTTTATGATGAATGAGTGTTCGATTTTGTCAAAAAGTTTTTCTGCATCTATTGAGATGATCATGTGATTCTTGCCCTTGGCTTTGCTGATATGGTGTATTACATTTATTGATTTGTGTATGTTGAACCATCCCTGCATTCCTGGGATGAATCCCACTTGATCCTGTAGAATAATCTTCCTGAGGACTTGCTGTATTTTATTTGCCAGTATTTTGCCAGTATTTTATTGAGGATTTTTGCACCTATGTTCTTCTTTTTTGGTTGGGTCTTTCTCTGGTTTTGGTATTAAGGTAATACCTACTTCCAGGAATGAGTTAGGGAGACTTGCTTCCCTTTCAATTTCATTGAAAATTTGAGCAGTGTTGGCATTAAGTCTTCCCTCAGTTTCTTGTAGAATTTAGCACTGAATCCATCAGGATCTGGGCTTTTCTTGGTTGGCAAGGTTCTAAACACATTTTGAATTTCATTTGCTGAAATTGGGTTATTTCAGCAGTTTCACATCTTCTTGATTCAGCTTTGGTAATTCATAGGTTTCTAGGAATCTGTCCGTTTCTTCTATGCTGTCAAACCTACAGGAGTAAAGGTTTTCAAAGTAGGTGTTGATGATCTTCTGTATTTCCACAGGGTCTGTAGTGATTTCACCCTTTTCATTTCTTATTGCATGGATTTGAGTTTTTTCTTTCCTCTTTTTGATAAGGTTGGCTAGGGGGTTATCAATTTTATTTATTCTTTCAAAGAACCAACTCTTCATTATTTCTTTGTATTGTTTTCTTAATTTCATTTGCATTAATTTCTGCTCTGTTCTTGTTAATTTCCTCCCTTCTTTGGGCTTTGGACTTGACTTGCTCTTCTTTTTCTAGGAGTTTGAGGTGCAGCATTAGGTTGTTTATGTGTGTACTTTCCATTTTTCTGATGTGGGAGTTTAATGCTATAAATTTCCCTCTGAGGACTGTTTTCATTGTGTCCCACACATTCCGCTAATTTGTATTTGCATTTTTGTTCAATTGTAGATATTTTTTAATTTCTTCTTTATTTTCTTCTGTGACCCATTGATTGTTTAAGAGAGTATTATTTAATTTCCATGTGTTTATGGGGTTCTTGTGGGGGTGTTTTGTCATTAATTTTCAATTTTATTGTGCTGTGATCAGGTAATATGCATGGAATTATTTAAATTGCTTTGCATTTACTTAAGCATGTTCTGTGGGCTAGAGAATGACCCATGTGCAGCTGAGAAGAATGTGTATTCTGAGGTTGCTGGGTGGAACACTCTGTACATATCTAAGTCTATTTGTTCACAAGTTTGATTCAGTTCTGCTATTTCTTTGCTGATTTTTTGTCTAGTTGATCTCTCTTTGTGACAATGGGGAGTTAAGTTTCCCCATTATAACTGTAGTATTGTTTATTTGGCTTTTCATGTCTATTAAGATTTGTCTTACATAATTGGGTGCTCCCATATTTGGTGCATATATACTTATGATCATGTCTTCCTCTTGAAGTTTTCCCCTGACAAAGTATGTAGTGACCTTCTTTATCTCTTTGATCACTCTTGGTTTGAAGTTCACATTGTCCTCAAACAAATTTGCTACCCTCACTTTTTTCTGGGTTCCTGTTGCATGGAGTATTGTTTTCCAGCCTTTGATTTTTAGTCTGTGAATTTTCTTTTGAATTAAATGTGTTTCTTGTGTACAGCATATATTTGGATTTTGTTTCTTAACCTACTCTGCTAGTTTGTTTCTTTTTATTGGTGAGTGGACACCACTTACATTGATTGATATAACTGATATGTACTGACTTATCCATGTCATATTTCTTTTGTTGCTTTTCTACTTTTTCTGTTTAATTGTTTGCCCTGCTTAGTGGCTTCCTTTTGCTATTGTTTTTAGGATCATAGTTATCTTTGTCTCTTTCTAGAGTGTCTCTCAGTACTGTTTGTCATGTTGGCTTGGAAGCCATAAATTTCTTCAGTTGTTCTTTGTTGCAGAAGTATCTTATTTCTCCACCAATTTTTAAAGATAGTTTTGCAGGATACATCCATCTGGGTTGAAAATTGTTTTCTTTCAGGATTTGATATACTTCACTCCAAGCTCTTCTTGACTTAAAGATTTGTGTTGAGAAGTCTGTCATAATTCTGATAGGCTTTCCTTCATAGGTGATCTGTTTTTTTCTCTGACAGTTTTCAGTTTTGTGCTGAATTTCTGATTTCCTACTTATCATATGTCTAGGTGAAGACTTATTTTGGTTATGGTTAATTGGGATTCTGTATGCCTCACTTATGTGTATATCAGATTCTCTTCCCATGTTTGGAAAATTTTTTGCTATTATTTCTACAAATAGTCTTCTCAGGTAATTTGTATTGACCCCTGCTTTTCCATTGACACCTATCAATCTTATATTGTTTCTCTTGGAATCATCTTGCAGCTGTTGAACTGTTTCTTGATTCCTTTTTTTTTTTTTTTTTCGGCACCAGGGATTGAACTCACAACCTCACACCTGTCAGACAGGTGCTTAAGTCACTGAGCCAAACTCCTGGCCCTGGTTTTTTGAGGCAGGGTCCCACTGTATAGCTCAGGCCGGCCTTGTGCTCGCATTGTAGCCCAAGCTGGCCTCGAACTCGCAGCACTCCTCCTACCTCAGCCTCCT
This sequence comes from Dasyprocta punctata, assembly GCA_004363535.1. Lineage (NCBI taxonomy): Eukaryota > Metazoa > Chordata > Mammalia > Rodentia > Dasyproctidae > Dasyprocta > Dasyprocta punctata. The sequence continues at coordinate 34,414 of RJWM01002374.1, read as the reverse complement.
GAGTGCTGGGATTAAAGGCATGCACCACCATACTTGGCTGATTCCTTGTTATTTTTAAGAGATCTTTTCTTTTGTGATCATAAGCTTCTATGCTGTCTTCAAGGTCTGAGAGTCTATCTTCAGCCTCATTCAAGTGGTTTTGCCAACTTTCAATGGAATTTTTGATTTTCTGAATTTCCCTTTGAATCTGTTTCATGCATTCTATTTGTGTCTTATTTTGTTCATTCAAAGTTTCCATCATTTTCTTAAGTTCTTCTATTTTTATCTTTATCTTCTTTAGATGCACACAGCATTTGTTTCATAATGTTTGTCATTTCATTTTTTAGCTGAGAGATTATTTCTGATCTGATTTCCTCTATAGCTTCATGGAGATGTTTTTCTACTTCAGTTGCTATCATTTCAGAAAGTTCAGTTGTGTGATTCCCAGTGTCTTCCATTTCAGTGTCTCTTGCATTTGTTCTTGGGGAGCTGGAGGACTGAGACTGACTCTTGGTCTTTTGTTTTGTCATTTTCCTCTGGGACTTGTATGGCTGACCAGGCAGCCTCTTGAGGGATTGAATTGGAACAGTGTGTTGGGTAGAGCTTCAATCCTCCAATATCCCCATGGCTAGCCAGGGCACACTTCCAAACTATGGTGCTGGATCCTTGTGCTCTGTTGCCTGTCAGGCTGGCCATGTGTTCCCCTGATGTACTTTGTTGGGTTGCTCTGGGATGCTGGGCTGGACAAAGCTTGTATCCTCCCTACAGCTAGCAGGGGCACACCCCTGGAGCTTGTAGCCAGGCCCTAGAATCTGGTTATGTAGAGTTCAGCACCTCTGCAACCCAAGTGGCTAGCAGAGACACACCCCTGGAGTGTGGCGCTGGGGCCTAGCTCCTGTCTGGGCAGAATTTGCAACCTCCAGGACCTGTGGCATGGTTACACCACTGAACTATGGAGATGGAGCCTTGTGCTCTAGTCGGCAGAGCTCAAATTCTCCAAGGCCCTGCTGCTATGCTGGCCACTCCCTGATGAGTGGCTCTAGGGCTCTGAGCTGGTCTGGGCTTGGTACCTCTGTGTCCTGTGAGGCTGGCCAAGCATTCCCCTGATGGACTGTGCTGGGATGCTAGGCCAAGCAGAGCTGGGATCCTCTGTGCTGCTAGAGACAACTCACTCCTGGTGTGTCTCTAGAAAGTTTTATATCACTTCTCTGAATTATAAATATAGTCAAACTCACTCTTAAAGTAGATGTCTTAGTTACTTTTTACTTGGTGCTGAGACAAAGTACCTGACACCAAAAATTAGGGAAGGAAAGGTTTATTTCTTACAGTTTCTCAGGAGTTTCAGTCCACACTTAGTTGGCTCCAAGGCAGCATGGCGTGGCAGGGCTGCCATTCATGGCAGTCGCAAGCAGCAAGCATGCTGGTGAGAGAGAGGCAGAAGCGAGCAAGAGGAACACCCATCTCCTTTACACTGTATCTCAGCTCCACCCCTGGGTGGGTACAGCACTCACATCATCAATCTCAGCCCTAGACAACAGATCAACCACAAGCGTCAGACTCAGCCCCTTCAAAAGTATATGAGAACTTGGGGGTACATAGTATATCACCCATTACATTCCATCCATGGACCCCCAAGGACTCATGTACATTCTTAATATAAAAGACGCTTAGTCCCTCTCCAAGACTTCTCAAATTCCTAACAGTTTCAGCACTGTTGAAAAGTCCAAGTCCCAAATCTCCTCCGAGATGTATGGCAAACTCCTAACTGTAACCCCCTATACAAATGAAAATGAGATTAAACAATTCTAACATATAAAGGCACCAGATAAACATTACCATTCCAAAAGTTACTAACAGGGGAATACAAAGCATTATAACCAAAGCAAGTCCAAAATCCAGCAGGGCAAACATTAAGTCCTAGAGTTCTCTGCTCAGTCTCTGAAGCAATCTGGTTGCAAGCTTCTAAAGGCTTGAGTGATCCCACCCCTGTGGCAGTTTCAGGGGTCTTAACTTCCATAGCTTTCCTTGGATGATCATGTTCCTTGGCTTCATCCTTACATCTTTGCTCTCTGTAGGCGAAGTGGAAGCTGCTTTAGCCGTTTCTTCTACTTAAAACCTGTGCCACATGGATGCTGCCAAGGTCTGCTGCCAGCTGGAGCAGTAGCCAGGCTTTCCTCTCTCTTGGCTGTAGGGGTTGACTGTCTGGATCACTGAGCTCTCTGAACCTGACTGTGAGGAACGACTTCTCTGTACAGCTGCCATTCTGGAATCTGGTGTGGTCGCCTCCATTTTGGGACCTAGTGCAGCAGTGACCCTTTTGAAACCTCCTGTGGCCTCTGTTGCCACTCCAGGACAAGGCACTCTGAGGCTTTTTCCTCTGAGCAAACTTTTTCACTTTTGAAGGCCTGAGGCTGCAAAGGGTGGAGGCCCGCTGCTTCCTGGGATTCCCCCAGGCCATCTTTTTTATTCCTTTGTCCCTTCTCAGCAATCAAATTCTCAGCTTGATCTTTATAGTCCATAGTTTCCTGGCCAAACTCACAATGTTTTAAATCATCATGCCATGCTGCTTGCTCTTTATTTGCAACACAAATCTGGCTAAGAGCCCCCAACAAAAGCCAAGTCACCATTTTAACATTTGGTTGCCTTGAAATTTCTGTCTGTAGACTAATTAGCCCTTTGCCCTTAATCTCAGTCTCAGGCAAAGTGTCTGGGCACGGGCAGAATGCAGACAAACTTTCCACCAAGCTGTAACACCACGTGTGGAGTCCAAAAACCAATGCAGTCCTTCTTCCCAGCAGAAACCTCCGGAGCCTGGTCCTTACTGGCAGGCTTTCTATTAGCCCTCTGGTCTCCTGAGCTCTGACCATAATCTACCATACAGAGCAGCCTAAGCTTTTCCAGCTCTATGCATGTAGGCGACATCTCCAAACCTTTCCACACTTCCCACAGAAAATTTCCAAAGGCTCTTGAATCACATGGTCAGGAATAGTCACAGCAACAACCCCACTCCTCTGGTACCAAATTCTGTCTTAGTTACTTTTTACTCATTGCTGAGACAAAGCATCTGATGCCCAAAATTAGGGAAGGAAAGGTTTATTTCTTACAGTTTCTTGGGAGTTTCCATCCATACTTAGTTGGCTCCAAGGCAGCATGGTGTGGCGGGGCTGCCATCCATGGCAGCCGCAAGCAGCAAGCACGCTGGTGAGAGACAGCAGGAGAGAGGTGGAAGCGAGCAAGAGGAACACCCACCTCCTTTACACTGTATCTCAGCTCCACCCCTGGTCGGGTACAGCACTCACATCATCAATCTCAGCCCTAGACAACAGATCAACCACAAGCGTTAGACTCAGCCCCTTCAAAAGTATATGAGAGCCAGGCGTGGTGGTGCACTCCTTTAATCCCAGCACTCGGGAGGCTGAGGTAGGCGGAGCGTTGTGAGTTCGAGGCCGGCTTGGACTACAAAGCGGTGCATGGCTGGCCTGAGCTACATAGTGTGATCCTGCCTCAAAAACCAGGGCCAGGAGTTTGGCTCAGTGGCTTAAGTGCCTGCCCTGGCAGGCATGAGGCTGTGAGTTCAATCCCCAGTGCCGCAAAAAAAAAAAAAAAAAAGTATATGAGGACTTGGGGGTACATAGTATATCACCCAATACAGTAGCTCACTAGGTTACATACTTTCAAACTCACTTTTAAGGGTAAATGTTGTATTCACATAATTCTATACATTCTTATCAGATATAGTGTGTGAATTAAATATTGTCTTTTAATGTAATTAGGTGATAAGTTACTTATTAATTTTTCACCACATTTGACTCAGGTGGGTTGAACTGTATTTCTCGTATGCCAGTAGGTTCAATATTTTTCCAGATTATTTTTTGTTTCCTTCGGTTTTTATTTTTTTAGCAATTGTGGTATAAAACACCAAAACTGAATTTTGTTAATTGCTGCTATTTTCCCAGTAGCTTCTATTTAAATTTTTGCTACATATCACTCATTTTACATTTTTCTAATGAAATAATTTTAATTGGATCTTACATTTTATAATGCTTATTGTAAAAATTTTCTATACATGTGCATTAGAGTCCAAGTGTTTTCAAACAACTTATAGATTAGCTAATATCATGTTTTCCTTTTTCTGAAAAGATATTTGCATGTATCTCAACATAATTATAAATTATATGATATACATAATTTTGTCCATTTTTTCTTTGATATCAGAGCTATTATGCATATGTAATTTCAGGTAATTTTACTACGTTAATTTTACTTTACATGCTGATATTTACATGATTTATTTTGGTAGTAATTTTTCTACTAGCCATCACACTACAAATATATGCTGTTGAGTGTCCCTCATTAACAAAGACCTGCGGAACCATATATTTCTCAATGAAGGTACTGTAAAATGAAGTATAGTAATTAATCTCTCTACAGACTATGAATGCTGATATGATTTGTCAGTAAGAAAATTTGCAAAAGAATTTTTGATAGCGTTGAAGTTTGCTTTGGGAGAATGATTTCTAACATTTTTTATTTTTTTGTTGGCACCAGGGATTGAACTCACAACCTTGCACCTGCTAGGCAGGTGCTTAAGTCACTGAGTCAAACTCCTGGTCCTTCTAACTTTCTTTAATGGAGCAGAATTCTTTGCTCTATTCCTTGATACTGCAAAAATCAGTTGGTCTTTGGAAATTATTTCATTTTTTTTGTTTACCTAAAACTTTCAAGTAAATTCAGCAAAAGAAAAAACTGACTAGTTTTTGTGATTCAGATTGTATTCTGTTTTACCAAACTTAGAGATAAACTTGTAGAATGTTCTTACTGTTACCGATGATTGGAGGAAGTGATATATGTATGTCATATATATGTGTGACAAATATCATCCCTGTACCTTCAACAGTGCAAAACCTGTTGAAGCTGTCAGTGCAAGGCCATCTGCAGTATCCTTGAATTAGTTTTGCCTTCTTACTTCCTAACACTGAAATGTTTTGTAAATATTCTGGATTGTTTTTTCCATGAATATAGTAACTTGTCAATTTCTGATGGGTTTACATTTTTAGGTGTTCATGCTTAGGAAAAAAAGTTACAAATGCATTTAATATCCCAAATTTGATGAGTAGTACAACTTATCTGAATCTAATAATATTTAGACAATTAAACTAGCCATCATGTGGGTAATATCAATAGTTTTGTCTATTAAAATTAAACATTTAATGTCTCATAATTTATGACATATACTACATTGAAAAGTACAGTATCCATTTTTACACAATTGCATATGTGGCTAATTTTACTGCAGTTTATTTCTATTTGTTTTTCTTTCTTTTTTTATTTAAGAGAAAATGGACACAGAAAAGAGAAACAAAAAACAAGAGAGACAAACAAAGAACAACAAATCTGATATCATAACATTATAGGTTTTCAAAGTGAGATGATTGAAATTTGACAGTAGTTGTAATATTGCATATTGTTACCTTCAAAGGGATTGTTCAGATGAAAAGATATAGACATGTAAAACTGATCTAATCATATGAGTATTAACTGTTCTTTTTCAATAGCTACTGCATTTAGTAATATAGCCATTTTAACTGTCTTACATATACCTATTTATAAATTTATGTCTTTTTCCTTTTTCCTTCCTTCCTTCCTCTTTCCCCTTAGAATATCTCTTGTTGTCATTAAAACAATTGCTCATATCATCAGGCCTAATATAATCAAACAAAATAGTTCAGAATAAAACCAGTAACAAATAAAACGATGGAAGCAATACATAGTAATACAACATTGATTTCTATAATGCCTCACATTATCTTCTAAGCAGTTGCCTATATCATCTGTTATAATACAATCAAACAAACTAAAATAGGTTAAAATCACTCAAAACAGAACAATGAAAGCAATACTGGGTTTCAAAACAAAGTTGTCAAATATCAATAAAGGCTACCCTAATATATTTTGTTATCTTTAAAATAGCCATCTATGTCATCATACATAATAAAATTAGGCAGATCGAGGTAGAATAAGATTAAACTAAACAGCTCATTGAAAACAATACTGGATTCAAATCCCGATGATGGATTATTCAATTGTCTGCCCCGCTCAGTGATATTCTTCTGCTGCTGTTTCTGGAGCTGTGGACTTTTTTAAAATCTCTCTCTAAAGTGTCCTTCAGTATTCTTTGTAGGGTTGGCTTGGTTGTCATAAATTCCTTTAGCTGTTCTTTGTCGTGGAAGTATCTTGTTTCTCCGTTGATTTTGAAAGGTAATTTTGCAGGGTACATCAATCTGAGTTGGAAGTTGTTTTCTTTGAGGGCTTGAAATATTTCACTTCAAGCTCTTCTTTACCTGATGGTTTGTGTTGAGAAATCTGTTGTGATTCTGATGGGTTTTCCTTTGTAGGTGATGTTTCTTTTCTCTCACAGCTTTTAATATTCTGTTCCTGTGTTGAATTTCTGGGGTCTTGATTATTATATGTCTGGGTATAGATTTATTTTGGTTATGGTTAGCTGGAGTTCTATATGCTTCACTTATATGAAAGTCACTTCCTTTTCCCATGCTTGGGAAGTTTTCTGAAATTATTTCTGTAAATAGGCTTTTAATTTCATTTGTACTGATACCTGCTTTTTCATTCACACCTATTATTCTTAAGTTATATTTCTTTGGGTTGTCTTGCAGCCATTGTATTGTTACTTCCAGGTTCCTTGTTATGTCTTAGAGATCTTTCCTTTCACGATCACAAGCTGTAAACCTGTCTTCAAGGTTTGAAAGTCTATCTTTAGTTTCTTTCAAGTGGTTTTGCCAACTTTCATTGGAGTTTTTGATTTCCTGGTAATCTCTTTGAATCTGTTTCATGTACTCTAAACATTTTTGTATTGTTCATTCCAGGTTTCCCTCATTTTCCTGTGCTCCATTTTTTCATCTATGTCTCCTTTAGAGTTGCCTAGCAGTTTTTTTATTGTTTTTCGTTTCTTCTTTTAGTTGAGTTAGTATTTCTGTTCTTATTTCTTTCATACCCTCTTGAAGTTGTTTCTTTACTTCAGTTGCCATCACCTCAGAGACTTTAGTTGTGGGACTCCCGATCTCTTCTGTGTTTGCATCTCCTGGACTTGCTCTGTTTGGATTGGAGGCCAGAGACTGCCTTTTGCGTCTTTGTCTTGACATATTCCTGGGTTCTTCTGGGCAAATGGATACTGGGGACCCAGGCACTCCTCATGTTGGTCACAATTTCTCTGAAGTGAGACTAGTTCTTCTAGCCAGTGCTGATTATGGGTATCTGATGGCTGCCACTGGGGGCGCTGTTACAGTGCTATCTGCTGCCTTTCCCCAGCCCACCTTGTCTCCCTGAGGGCTGATACAGTGTGGCAGGGGCCAAGCCATTGCCCACGAACCTGGCCTGGTCACCCGCGGACTCTCCACCACCACACCTGGAGAGTGCGCAGAGCCGCCATCTCCAGACTGAGCTGGTCACCTGCAGGGACCCTCTGAGGTGGCCCCCAGGATGCACGTAGTGGGCAGGGCTCAGCCTAAGCAACCTCCATGGGACTGCACCCAGCTAGGAGTTCCCAGCCCAATTCCAAGATGTCTCCCAAACAATCTCTTTCTCTCGAGGGAGGGTGAAGACCTCTGCACACTCACCATCAGTCATTTCAGTTCTCCAGGTCTGCTCCCCCTGTCCACTGCCACTGTCCTCCAATGCTGCCTCTCTCAGCAGAGGCCTCCAGGGTCACTGCTGCTGCAGCACCTTGATCATGCGTCCCCAGGTTCCACACAGTGGGTCCAGCTCTGGGCAGAGGTGCCACCAGTTACCACCTTCTTTGTTTCTTTTTATTCTTTCTGTGGGCTTCGATTCTCACTTTAGATTCTTCCTGGGTCCAGAGGGCCCACTTCCTTCCTTCTTGTCTTCCCCATGTTGCTATAATCTGGCATCTGGATGGTATCTCTCAGGGAGGCTGTTTACTGTTCTGCCATCTTGTTCTTCTCCCCCATCAAGAAGATTATGCACCATGACCAAGTGGGATTCACCCAAGGAATGCAGGGATAATTCAGCATATGCAAATCAATAAACATAATATACCATATCAATAAAGCCAAAGATAAGAATCACAGGATCATTTCAATAGATGCAAAAAAAGCTTTTGATAAACACTCATTTATGATAAGAACCCTAGAGAAAATGAGAATAGATGGTCTTTACCTCAATCTGACAAAAGCCATCTATGAGAAACTAACAGCCAGCATTACATTAAAGGGTCAAAAACTGATAGTTTTTACTCTAAAATCAAGAACAAGACAAGGATGTCCATTATCAACACTCCAATTCAATATAGTGCTGGCAATATTAGCCAGAGCAATTAGATAAGAGAGAGAAATAAAAGGAGTATGGATAGGAAAGGTAGAAGTTAAATTATCATTATTTGCAGATGACACGATACTCTACATAGAAGACCCCCAAAACTCCATTGAAAGACTTCCAGATCTAATAACCAAGTTCAGTAATGTAGCTAGATACAAAATCAGCACTCAAAAATCAATAGCATTCCTGTACACAAACAACAAACTCACTGAGAGAGAAATAAGAGAAGCCACACCCTTCACAATAGCATCTGAAAAAAAATGAAATACTTAGGAATCAATCTAACAAAGGAATGAAAACATCTATTCAGTGACAATTTCAATACTCAGAAAAAATTGAAAAAGATCTCAGAAAATAGTCATGGATAGAAAGATAGTCATGAATAGAAAGAACAAACATTATGAAAATGGCCATTCTCCCAAAACTGTTACACAGATTTATTGCAATTCCAATCAAAATAGCATTAGCGTACCTCACAGATCTAGAGAAATCATTCCTGAAATTCATCTGGAACCAGAAGAGACCTAGAATAGCAAGGCAATTCTGGGCAACAAAGGGAAGGCAGGAGGCATCACAATCCCCGACTTGAAACTATACTACAAAGCTACTGTGATAAAATCAGCGTGGTACTGGAATAAAAAGACTTAAAGATCAATGGAATAGATTAGAAGATACAACCACAACTACAAACACACTTAGCCACTTTATCTTTGACAAAGGAGCCAAACATGTTCACTGGAAGAAAGATAGCCTCTTTAATAAGTGGTGCTGAAAAAACTGCCTTCCCATATGCCAAAAACTAAAACTAGATCCATGTCTATCACCATGCACTAAACTAAAGTCAAAATGAATCAAAGGTCTAAATATTAAAACAGAAACACTAAATCTGCTGGAAGACAAAGTAGGTAGAAATCTTGAAGACATAGGAGTAGACAGAGAATTTATGAACAACAATCAAACTGCATGGTAAATACTTCCCAGAATCAATAACTGGGATCTCATCTTATTAAAAAGTTTTTGCATGTCAAAAGAAATCTCCAACATAGTGAAAAGAAAACCCACAAATTGGGAAAAAGTCTTAGTCAACTATCCCTCTGACAACAGACTTCTATCTGGAACATATAAAGAATTTTTAAAAAATCAGACTCCCAAAATTTAAAGGCCCAATCCAAAAATGGGCATTTGAGATGAATACACACGTCTTGGCTGAAGAAATACAAATGGCAAATAAACATATGAAAAAGTGTTCAGCACCATTGGTCACTAGAGAAATGCAAATTAAAATTATTGGGGACCCGGCCTAGATCCCCAATCTCCCGAATGAGTGTACAGCAAAGGCTTAAATAAATGAGACAAGTGGTATGATTTTAGGGCTCCAGGAGGATCAAAGCCCCTGCAGAGTTCTTGATTCTGTGGCTAGCATGAGGGCTAAGACAAAGAGCCTCTCTCTGTTGCCCGTATTTATTATCAAAGCAGACAAAGAGAGGGGATACTGAGGAAAGCGTGGGAAATGAGCAGGACCTTGGGAGTCACTTCAAAGACTTCTCCAAGTAGTAAATTGTACAAATTAAGGAGAACTGTCTTATCTCCATGATGACATTTATGGTGGGAACAGGACTACAGCTGCAGTCTCTATTTACTTGAGTCTGAGCCAGATGTTGGTGGCGGTGACCTTATCTTGCCTTTTGAAGTATCTCTGACATCACAGGTCACTACAGACCTCCATCAGGACTAGTGATTCACAGAAGTTCAATTACTATGAATCAGCTCCTATCACCAGGCAAGGGGCCTAGGCCTTGGACAGGCTCAAAGATAAACAGAAAGCCAATTAGTTAGTTTTAAATCCTACTCAGAGCCACTTCATAGTGGTCTCCAACAAAAATAACACTGAAATTCCCTCTCACTCCAGAAAGAATGGCCAAGATCACGAAAAACACCAGTAACAGACGCTGGAAAGGCTGTGGGGAAAGAGGAACTCTCCTGCACTGTTGGTGGGAGTGTAGACTAACTAGTTCAACCACTGTGGAAATCAGTGCGGAGGTTACTGAAAGAGCTGGGATTGGAAGACCTATTTGACCCAGCTCTCCTGCTTCTGGGCATACTCCCAGAAGAAGTGAAAACATCATACCACAGGGATAAATATGCACTCATGTTTATAGCAGCACAATTTGTAATAGCCAAATCTTGGAAACAACCTAAATGCCCATCAACTGAGGAATGGATAAAAAAGATGTGGTATTTCTATACATGGAGTACTACTCAGCTATAAAGAAGGATCACATTGAGGGTTTTATAGATAAATGGATGCAACTTTAGGGCACAGTCATAAGTGAAATAAATCAAACTCACATGTGTAAATACCACATTGTCTTCCTAGTGTAAAAAACTGAAAGTAAATAAGATACAAAATCTTCAGTAAATATTGTTGAAGGGTAACAAACTGCCCAAAGGGGAAAAAATAAATCAAATAGGGAAAAGGAGAAAAGAAGAAAGAGAAAAGAAAAAAGACACAAATTTGTACATATACACTTAAGATAGCTAAGAGGATTGTATTACTAATTCTATTAGTTCTTGGAACAAAAGAGTTAACATTCATAGGATTAGATCAATTTTGCATGCTTATATCTGGTAATCTGAGAAACTCTTTTGAAGATAATGATGCAAAATAACCACCTTAGTTATGTTCCTACTGCCTTGTTTTGCAAGACTGTATTGTTATTGTTTGGGGCTCTTTGCTATTGTTATTTGTTAGTCTCTTTTATTTTTGTTTTTCTTGCAATTTGTTATGTTTTGTTTTGTCTTTACCTCTAATACAGAAAGGATAGATGTACATGTATAGGCTTATGCATGCTTAGAACTTCACCTAAAGAGTTTACAAGAATTGATTTCATTACCTGTGATGGTATGAACAGTTACTTTGAAGAAAATGAGACATTATGGTAGCCATTGCTGATTTCCTATCATCTTGCTGTGAAGTTCAATAATGCTTTTATCCTTTATTTTGATTGCTTTTAGTCTGTTCTGTATTATTTGATTTCAATATATGTGAATGTGTGAACAGCTATTTTGAAGAGAACAAGAGACATCACGATAGCCATTGTTGATTTTCCTACTGTCTGCTTTTGAAGGCCTGTAATACTTTCATTCTTTTATTTTTATCGGTTTTATACTACTGTGTTTTGTTTGAATTCATTGTGTGTGAAGATATGGACAACTATTTCGAAGGAAACGAGAGACATTATGGTAGTCACTGTTGATTTCCTGTTATCTTGTTTTGAAATCCTGTGCTGTCTTGTTTTGTTCTGATCTGCTTTCTTCTGTTCTGTTTTGTTTTATTCTCTTTAAAATAAAAAAAGAATGGAGTCCAACAGGTTAGATATGCTATGGTCACCTTGGATAAGTTATTTTAGTCAAAGCTCTTCCACATGGACGGTCTGCACAGTGAACTGAAATATGGGTGCTTATACAGGCCCTCAATTGTCTGAAAATGAAAAGGTTTACTGATTCCTGTTTGTGGCCCGCATCCAGCACTACTGCCAACAGCCAGAAAACCTACTCTTCACCCAGTTTGTCCACGAACCCATCCCTATCCTCCTTCCTTGGATACTTATGACTCTAGCCTTCCTATTGGCTAGTTCCCGCCCCCATGAGTGGTCATTGGCCCGCACCTGCTATATATACTTGCTGCACTTCCACATTAAACCGGATCTGCGCCATCAGCCTGGTCTCTGCGTCATCAACGCGTCAGTCCTACCTGCTGTGAGGCCCAAGCTGCCTCACTGTTATTGTCTGGAACCCCACCAAAATGATAAAGCAGGTAAAATTCCATGAAAGAGCTCATAGGCTGCCACTATTGCAAAAGAGATTGTAAATGTGTAGAAAATTTTGCAACTTTTAAAACTTTTAAATCTGCCACTATATTCAAGGACAAGAAAGGCAGGTGCAGCCTCTTTCCATAATTATAGAGTGGCAAAACTCAGCTAGTCTTGGCATTCCAATGCCAGCTGCAGCATATAAGATAAATGTAATTCAGACAAAAGTGTATCTTGTTATGTTAGCCTATTCCAAGGTTTCATGGAGATATCACCCAGAGACAACTTGGCTCAGCCTGACACAATGATTAATTCCTCCTGCTCATCCTAGCCTTGACCTTCCTACTATAAAATAGAAAACCCCCAAGTAACTTGCCTGGACCAAACCTGTAGCAACATATGACAAGACAATATGTAACCAACTATAGAAAGTTCTATTATTAGTCTTAGTACTTTCTGCTAGTTTTTTGTATTTCCTATTAAGAACCTTTGCCAATTAGAAAACAATCCTACAGGAACAGTTTGGGCAATTAAAAAGGATTTTAACCAGCCCCATAAAAATTTAGCTGAAAGACCAGCTACACCTATAGACAGTCCCGCACACATATATTACCCAGGTGTAATGATACAGGTCACAGATTAGAAAAAGGAACCCCTACAGCCTAGCTGGAAGGGACCACACATGGTCATATTAACCACTCCTACAGCCTTTAAAGTTTCAGAAAATCTGTTTTGAACCTACCACTTCTGAGTTAAAAGCATCGATCCAGAAAATTTCTGGAAGGTCTACGCAGACCAGACAGCTCCTCTGAAGCTCACTCTGAAGGGAAAACACACCCAAAGCCCTGTTCTAATCACTCAAGATGCTGACTAGTCTATGCATGATTGAAATTTGAGGACACCATTCACAGGATTGCTCCATTCAAAAATGCAGTATCCCCTTACTCCTTTTCAGATTGGTTACTCCAGTTATTGCTTCCACTTCAGCTTACATATTGATAATGTATTTGCCAACTTGGTTTTTGCTCCTCAACCTCCTGCTAGCTGTAACTTGCCTTAGCCCTGTGGATGGCTGCCCTGTGAAAACAGAAAAAAAACCAGTAAGGCCCTTCTCATTCTACAACAAGCCAAGCAAATTTACCAAGTTTTGACAAGTGTCCAAGATGCACTACACACATTTCAGGGTCAAATTGATTACCTTGCCAGAGCAGTGTTATAGAACAGATGGGCCCTTGATTTACTGATGGCCATTAGTGGGTACGGACATGTCTCTTTCTAAAAGAAAAATGCTATTACTATGCTAATAAGTCAGTGATACTGAGAGTAATGACCCACCAACTTAGTAACAAAAGGGATCAAGAAAGACAAACTTTGAACTCCTTGTGAAGAGCCTTCCAATCTTGGAGACCTCAATTGAGGCCCATTCTAGAACTGCTGACAACTTTAATGCTACTGTTCCTAGTTGGGTCTTGTGTCATTAATTGACTTACCCGATTCATCTCAGACCACATCAACTCTATCAAATTCCAAATGTTACTCCACAGCTCAACTCCTTACATGGCCCATGTAATCAGAAGATGAAAGATTTGCCACGCAATTAAAACTGGAGGGAAATACATCAGAAAATGCTCCCCAGCCAGTATACTTCAGTTATACAGTTTCATTTTAGTTTCTGTTGCCAAAATAACCTCCAGTTTACTTCAGTTCCTGTTACTAGCTCCTGTTACTTATGTTTCATAGAACCAACTGGTCACCATGATGCACATTGTAAGAACCAATCCCTAAATGACAAGCCACTCTGCCTCTGTACTTCCCTTTGGCAACCTCATAAAAACCTCTTTCTCTGAGTCTTCATGGCCCAATTTCTTTGTGAACAATCTTATTTGAGTGCATCTGTGTATAGGATATGCAGTGTACCCCCAAGTCCTCATATAATTTTGATGGGGCTGAGTTATTGGTTTGTTATTGGTTTGTTGATTGACAATGTGAGCGCTGTGCCCACCCAGGGGTGGAGCTGACATACAGCGTAAGGGAAGGTGGGTCTTCCCCTTCCGCTTTTCTCTCTCTCTCGCCAGCACGGCTTGCAGCTTGCAGCCGCCATGAACAGCAGGCCTGCCATGCCATGCTGCCTTGGAGCCCACTCTATGGACTGAAACTCCCGAGAAACTGTAAGAATAAACCTTTCCTTCTCTAATTTTGGGCGTCAGGTATTTTGTCTCGGCAACGAGCGAAAAGTAACTAAGACAATCTGTGTAAATAAAAATGATTCTTGCCTCCAAACCTTGGTGCCATTTGGTTTTTGGTCACAGCTCTGTTGTTACAAAAGAGACTAGTAACAACATCAGGTTATAGAAGGTAGCCATCTGAATGACCTGATGGAAACTTACCACGTTATCTTACAAGACACAGTTTAAATAAATAAAAAACATTACAATGGCAACAAAAGTGAAGGTTAATAGAACTCTATGGGGAGGGTTCACACTTTGGGGCCTGCCATGGTCAGTCCAATAACAAAAGCTGGATTAAGCAGTCCAAAGAGACCTGAAACTCAGGGGGAGAAAAACATTTGGCTATGGTCTCCCAGAGCCTCAGTCATGTGTAGACTGGTCTGCATCCACAGTGACCAGAGCAGGACTTCTGATGATCTGGTCAGAGACAAGTCTTGAGTGGGTGCTGGAGATGTGAACACGCAATCTCCAAGTTGGTATGTCCAGGGGTTACACCTTCTTAACTCTGATGAGTTGGATCCATGGGGTGACTTTTGCAAATTTAACAGCAGTGGGGTGGTAAGCACAAAGATATAAGACCCCAGCCAAAAAGGCTAGAGGGATGTTTTTTTCACATCCTTTCCAATCCTTTTTCCAATCCAGACTGAATCTCCTCTCTGGAAGGGATGGGCAGGATTGCCCATGGGAATGAGAGTCTTCTTTCTTACAAATTTTATTTGTGAGAGGACTTTTTCTAAGGTCTGTAATTCCAGTTACTTAATTGTCTCCTAACTGTCTGACATCTGCCCTGAAATATTTGATAATTGGGGGAGGGGTTCTAAGATGAGTAGACTGAGGATCCTGGAGTACACCTGATTTGGGGTAGGGCCGGGGCAACAAAACTAATCGAGTTGCCTTGTTTCCTGGCAGAATTTAGCTAGAATTGACTTTAGGGTTCAATTCATGCATTCTACTTTTCCTGAGCTCTGTGACCAGTAAGCCATGTGAAGATTCCATTTCATTTTCAGCATATCACAAGGTCCCTGGATAGCTTCAGCTATAAAACAGGCCCACTGTCACTTCTGATGGTCAGTGGGAGCCCATATCATGGAATTCTTTCTCTGAAAGTTAAGCAACTTCTCACGCCTTTTCAGTGAAACCAAGGATAGAAATTCCACAGAACCCAGATGCTCCCAGGAATTCATGGAGTTGTCTCTTGGAGCTTGGTCTGCAGATTGAACAAATGACTTGTTTTCTTTCCAGTACGAGAGATCTATGCCCCTTGGTGATGATGAATTCTAGATACTGGACCGAAATCCAGCATATCTCGGCTTTCTGTCAGGATACCTAGTAGCCTGTGTCCATGAGCAGCTGCAAGAGGGCCTGTTTTCCCCTATAAAAGCCTTGCTAGGTCTCATTTGCCAGGAAGAGTTCTTCTACATATGGAAGCAGTGTGAAGCTTAGCTTGTCTCCTGGGAAAGCAGTCAGACTGGTGACTAGGCCTCCCTGAACAGAGCAGGGGAGAGGAAGTTGAACCCTTGTGGTAGCTGAGTCCATATTAGTTGTGGTTTTTGTCCAGTATCAAGGTCCTCCCATTCAAAGGCAAAGAGCAGCTGGTTTGAGGTGGGCCAACCTCAGTCAGAAGAAAGGGTCTTTAAATTCCAGGTAGGTGAGTAGGTTAATAGGTTGCTCTCAGTGGGAGCAGGCTCAGCAGAGTGTACAGATTGAATACAACAGGATGCAGAATGAATGTAGCATTGTTGACAGCTCAGAGGTCCTGAACTGGTCTGTTAGGAGTGGCTGAAGTTGAAGACAATAACACATGTGGGGCTGGAGCAAGGGTCTCCTGAAAACAAAGAATGCCTGGGGCAAGCCATGTGAAAAAGCTGTACAAGTTCCCAAAACACCAAGCCCTTATGTTGCCATGGATGCAGATTACTAGGCACCAAGATGTCCCATGACACTAAATTGCTAATGTTTAAATAAATGCACTACAGTTGTTGAGCAGTTCCTTTCCTCCCATCTGTAGAGAGGGCGCCACCTAAACCGCAGCTTTCACCCCTTTTCTTTATTTTTCCATCTTCTCACCATCCTTTCCCTGGGAACAACTAGGGTAAGAAGAAACCGTGAGTGGGCAAGGGGACTCTTTTCATTGTGTGTTCAAAAGGGGGCAGAAATGAATTGATAGTGTTAATATTCTTCACAAGAGTATATTGATATTGACATCATCAGGTATTAAGCTTGGGACAAAAAAAATAGGTTCACTATGGCCATAAAAAATAAGATTTCAAGAGACTAAAAAGAAAGCAGTGCATTGATTTTACCAGTTGTTAAGCATGGTTAAAACAGAGTCTCAAGAATCACAAATGTGTATGTGTCTGTTTGTTGTATGCTTAGTTTCTATATTTACTTTCCTTTTGTGAATTTAGATTAGAGGGAATCTTGTAGCCACAAAGGATTTGGCTCAGAGCATTATTTTAAAATCAAGTCCAGAATAAGAAAAAGACAGTGAAGCAACAATCACCCTGATAACCTTAGCCATGAGCAGCAAGTTCTGCCTTTTCAGTGCAGGAAAACTTCATTACATCACAGGCTGAGATCTCCACCCTTCATAAAAATAGAGTCATCCTTTAAGTTAATTGTTTAACAATTGGCCTATAAGAATGCAAATAATTGGCTATATTTGCCCCTCATATATACAGGGGGCTGATTTGGCAACAACTATCATTCAGGTTATTCATCCATAGCCTAGAGAAAAAGGAAAAAGTTTATTTGCTTCAACTATGGTGTGGAGAGCTTCCCTGAGGTGGCCTGGCCTGACCTGGCCCAGCTTTGTGTGGCAAGTGGATTGCAGGGACCCGTGCCAGGAGTTGGCGTTTGCATGCTGTTATGGGTGGTGATGGGCAAGTGGAGGGACAAAAGCATGGCTGGGACTGGCTCCCCTGTGCTACAGTGCAAATTCTGTTGGGCCTTGCCCACCTGCATGCATCATGGCACTCACACCACAGTAAGCTTGGGACCACAGGAGCTGTGATAACTTTTGGTTAAAAAAAAAAAGGGCTGTGGTTGAAGAGACAGCAACTGCTGCATTCCTTGGGCAGGAAGGAGCCCATCCCCAGCATTGAGGCAGGCACTGAACTCCTTCTACTCATGGCCACCAAAGTGTTGGTGTGGGAGGATGAAGCCAAGGGGTAACAGTTCTCCTCTTAGGCCAATGAGCAACTGCCAGCAGAGGAGCTCACCCACATTCCTGGCAGTGAGACAGGAGCCTCAGCCAGAGGCAGGAATGACAAACAGGAGGCCCAGGTGCCCATATACAGGATGTGGGTTTTTCTTCTGCACAAAAGACAAAATTGCAAGCTGTTACATAGGACTTACAAGATCATTCATCTACTCCAATGAAGCTTTTTTTTCAGACAGTGCCTATTTTTTTTCAGTGTTTGTGATGTGAAGCACCAATTTAAAACTGCCACCATTCATACTAACCAGAAAGATCTTTTTCATTTATCTCACACTCTGCAATTTGTTATTCGATCATGTCATGTTCCTGTTCTATCAGTCATTTACATTCTCATTCCCAATTGCCAGGGCCACTCACAGAGGGAAATACTACCATAGTCATACTGCTAGCTACTGTCACTGTTACTCCTTCAGATGCCATTCAACAGGCTAGAAAGTGTTAAACTTGCTCACCAGATGGTCTAAATTCAATTACAAAAACAAAAGAGGGAATTATCTATAAAATTTATACCTCATAATAGACTTCACTTGGCATTATATACCATTAAATTTTAAAAATTCCACTAAGGATGAAAGTACAGCAGCAGAAAAACAATTCAATTAAGTAAAAGAAAACATCTAGGAAGGGTCCTTTGGAAAGATCTGCATACTAGACAATGGAAGGGACATAACTTAGTGCTATTCTGGGGTTGAAGCTATGCTTGTGTTTTTCCAGATAATGCTGAGCAGCCTATCTGAGTACCAGAGCATACTGTCTGGCTGTATCATGAGCCCAGATCTGGAGGAGCTGATTCCATCTCTCAAGAAGCTGATGCTCAGTCCTATGATGGTGATGCCTCAGAGACTATGTCACAACTGATAGAAAAGGATGGAGCTAAAACTGACCTGGAGCCAATTAAAGCAATTGACCCAGGATGCTCAGGAGATGTTAACAAAAAATAGGAATTGAGGGCCTGAGTAGGAGATTTGAGTGTCTAGAGATAATTGAGTTGAAAGCTACATGAAAGAAAGGGACACAGAAGTTACTAATATTATTAAGATAAAATAAAGTATAAATATATATATTGATTATAGATAAAAGACTTTATTCCTTCTAAGTTCTTGAAAGACATCTCTGCTAATTGATCTATGACAAAATCTGACTGTTATATTCATAGCTATAACTTCTCAAATTGTAAAAAGTTATTATAGCTCAATTTTGTCAAAAATATATTTGAGTGCACTCTGATTTTGTAGGATGTTTGTCTGCTTGTCCAGTCGGTTAAATTGTGTACTTCTTTGCCTATTTTTCATATCCATGAACAGCTGTTCTTTTGAATTCAGTAATTTTTTCTCTTTTCTTTCTTCTTTTGCATTTTTGGATCATTTGTTCATAACAGAATTTGGGTTACAGATTTAAAAATGATGCTTCCACCCAGTTTTCCAGCTGATCAAAATGATGCTAAAATTGGTTGTGTAAATGTAATGTACATTTTGTATATTATGATTTAATAGCCTCTCATTGTTCAAAAATAATGTGTTAAATCTTGTTATTGGGTTTTCACAAGCCATCAAAATTTTTTAAAATATTAAGCAAAAATTCCTTAGGGTGGGGTTTGATTTATGGATAGGACTCCAATTGATGAATAAGAAACCAGCTGCCTGCAATAACTTTAACCAGTTCTTGTTTATTAATGGGAAGCCCCAGTGATCTCCACGGCCTTATGGGTGATACCCCAATAATTGTTATTAAAAAATATACTTCTGTAACATGTTTACAATGCTCATTCATCAAAAGGATTAAGTTTTTCAGGCTATAAAGTTTTTGACTTAAAGATGCTCTGGTACAAAGTTTTTCATATGGTTATGACGATTGATTGTCATTGTTTTTGTAGTGTATGAAATGTATTCATGACTCCAGATGTATGAGTCTTCCAAAGTGTGAAATAGGGATTGTTTATGGTGATAGGCTCTTCTTTCAGATTCAGATCTCTGCCTTTACCAAAAATGTATGTGGTGTACTTTCCTCTAAAGATCGACAAATAAATTAAAGGTTCTCATGTTTACTGGGTGTATGGGTTTGATCCTGTGTCACCCCAAGGACTCATGCAATCTGGATGAGGCTGAGTCTGGCATTTGTGATTGGTTTTTGTCTAGCACTGGGATTGGCAATGTGAGTGCTGCACCCGCCCAGGGGTGGAGCCAACATACAGTGTAAGGGCGAGAGGAAGGAGTGTCTTCTCTCTTTCTCTCTCTCTCTCCCTTGCAGGTTCACCTTACTGTTTGGTGGCCACCATGAATGGCTACCCCACCACACTGCCTTGGAGCCAGCTGAGTATGGGCTGAAACCCCTGAGAACTATAAGAAATAAACCTTTCCTTCCCTAATCCTTCCCTAATTTTGGGGGTCAGGTATTTTGTCTCAGCAATAAATGAAAGGTAACTAAGCCATTGGGGATGATTGACTAAAAGTAGTATTTTATGGCAAAGTGAAAATTCAAATGTGTTATGAAAATATCATAATTGTCATGCTATAATATTATGTATAGTTTTTATTTCTAACTTTATGTCAAATATGTAAACTGTTAACATTCTATAGGGATTCAAATGTTAAAACATCCATGGTTAGTAGAAAATAACAGTTTCATTTTATGTTCTAAGGTGCTTGACATTTAGATAAGTTATTAATGTTAAGCTTACTGCCTCTACTACACTGTACTAGTATCAATCTTTTCTTCTGGGTGTTAAACAACTGAGGTTTAGAGATTAAAAATTAGAGAGATAGACAGGCTAAGAGGATAGCCAATATTTTGGCCCTAGCCCTCCTAGAGCAATGAGGACCCAGCATATAAGAAAACCTCTGCTGCAACATCCTATACTTGGTGAGCCCCTGATCTTCTGATCTAGGAGATTGTGCGACCACAGAGGGAAGTGATCCATGGTGTATAGTGTGCCTATGGAGAGTCACCAGCAGAGAAAAATCTCCCAAGCTTTCACAGAAAGCAACCTTGTCAAGCAATTTCCATGACCCATCCAGACAGCTGACACTGACACAAATACTAAGAAGTGCTATGCATGGTTAAAAGGTAACTCCTGAAAGACTTAGCTGACCTTGATAGATAGCAAGAGATTCATTGTAACTAATACAGGTCTCACCTTAACTTGGTCTTGAACCTCCTGCAGAAAAGTATACCACAAGAAAAAATTGTATGCAGAGTCCTCCGGACACAACCCCTCCAGCTTCAACTGACCACCCACAACTTGCAACTACAAAACAGGAAAGGGGGAGATGCTGAGAGTGGCTGAAACTGGAGATTAGTCACATGTGTGGGGCTGGAGCAAGGCCATCCTGAGAATAAAGAATGCCTAGAGCAAGCCATATAAAAAAGCTGTACCAGTCCCCAAAACATCAAGTCCCTAGGTTGCCATGGATGCAGATTACTAGGTAACAGGATATCACATGACATGACATGGCTAATATTTAAATAAATGTGCTACAGTGGTTGAGCAGTTCCTTTTCTCCCACCTGGAGAAAGGGCTGCACCTGACTTCAGCTTTTGTCTCTTTTCTTTATGTTTTCATCCTCCCATCATCCTTTCATCCTGGGAACATCTAGAGCTACAGCCAGATGCTACACTGGTCAGTATCCATTTCCTCCTAGCTTATTGACAGACAACAGGACTGCATTCCAGGGGGATTGGCACTCTCTACTCTTTCCTCCTGTAGATGATTGACATGTTCTTTGACCCCAATTTGTGCCTTCCTAAAGATGGAATACTGTTTTATTCTGACAGCTGTTTTCCCTGCCTTGAGGTCTACTATGATTGGGGCCTGATTTTTGGCCAGGCAGGTGGGAATTTTTCAGCCCAGACTTTAGGAAACAGTTCGAGCAGGTTGGGGCTGTTGGTCTTTTTTTGTTGTGGGATATGTAGTCTCCATTCATCTTCCCAAGGAATAGTTATTGACAGGACTAGGTGTTCAGCACCATTGAGAGTGAAGCTGGTACAGCCCGCCATGTGAAAGTGACCTGAGCTCCAAAGTCTGTCAGCAAGTCCTGCCCTAGAAGGCTTACAGGGCAGCAGACAGATAGAGGAACTCGTGGATCACTTCATGCCCTTCCAGGTAGCAAGAGTGTGCCTGGCAGAAAGGACAGGATGTCTGAGATCCAATGGCTCCCACAATGTTGACCTTTCTTTTCATGAAGGCCACCAGGGAGTCACAGCTGAATGATCAGTGACTTCGTCAACCATGAAAGTTATTGGTTGGCCCCCTAGTCTCACACAGACCATAGGCTCCCAGAGGCTAAGATTGAAGAAGCTAGGTCTGTCCTACTCTGAGTCCATTTCTACAAGCATGATTAGTTTGGGCATGGCAGGCTAGGGTTGGTATTGCAAGCAGCTTGAATGTCAGACAGAGGCCACTAAGTCAGGGGACATTCATTTTTCCAGTGTCCGATTTTTTTACTGTGGCTGCATTGATCAGTGCATATGTCCATCTGGAGTGGGTTTTCCCCTTGGCATTGACCAGGGAGGGAGTTAGTCCATGCCCTATGTAGATTTCTCTCCCATCTCACTGGTATAGGCTTCTGTGAAATTGGGGCTGGCATTCAAGTGGTGTCGCTAGGAGAGAGACTTTTGTTTCACTTTTTCTGCCTCTTGTTGAGCCTCACTGTCATGGTTTTTGAAGACTTTAGTGGCTATCTCAAGGAGTTCAGTCGAATTTTTTCCAGCAAACCCTTCTAGTTACTGAATTTGCATTGGATGTTGGGAGCAGATTGGGCCACAAAGGCTGCAGCCCAGGAGGACTGGAGACCTCTGGCAAGGGACGCCTCAGAGGTGGCCAGTGGTAGGGTTCAGACAGGTCAAGATGGGTGGATGAGGAGCAGAGGGAAAGTCAACTGGGAGCAAAGAGCCCTGGAGCAGGCTGAGCAGAGGTGTTGGTGGTTCTGGGGATATGACTGGGGTACACAATTTGAGGGTCCTGACACAGAACTTAGCAAGGGCACCTGGGCCAGTGGTGGCTAGTTTGATGACAGTGGAGTGTCAGGGAGCATAGGAGACAGAGGCAGGAGGGCTGGAGACTGGGGAGTATGTGATGGAGGCAGGGGGCCTTCTTCAGGTGAGCCTTGGCAGATAGGTTTCTTTAAGTTCCTGAGGTTTTGGTCAGTATTCTGAGCCACAAAGACCTGACTTTGTCCCTGAATATTAACCCAGAATCTAACCCAGTGGGGGGAAGAACATGGGCTATTTCTAACCAATAATCAATATAGAGGAATTGATCAGGGTGTACAGGCTTGCCAGTCACCTCATTCCAGACAACTCACACTGTGGGGACATGTAGGGTCCCCTTTGGTGGCCAGCCGGTGTCAGGCCAGTCAACCTCACAGAAGTGCCTGAGTTTTGCAGGCTTCATTTTGAAACCATAATCTACATAACAGTATTTCTTGAAACTTCTCAACATACAATCAAGGACAGTGGGCTTACTATGGTTATTTCCCCTAATTTATGCTGTGTATGTGGTGGCCTTGAATGATGCTGCAACAGACAAAAGGTGGGTGCCCTCCAAAGGAGGCAACTCAGATGGCAATCTGGCTGCATCCCTTTTGGGAACTCAGGAGTATTATAACTAAGATGACATGGGCTGACCACAGATTCCCATAGTTATGCCTTATGCTGTCTCCACAGAACTATAGGGTAGGGCCCGGTCAGACTCTGTGGTCTGGGGTTACCTGTCCTGGGAGTCATACAGAGTGCCTATTGAGGACAATTATCAATTCCACTAATTCTCACATTCAAACAGCCATTCTAAAGTCCAAACATTTCTCCTCCCTTTTGGAAGTTCCCTGTCTGCAGTCTCAGTCCTGAGACTCTGAGGGGTGATCAGGCTTCTCCTTCTGTCCAATGGGACAGGCCTAACTGGGTTCCAGATGGGCCCTGGGGCCTTACCTTGCCCTGAAGTCCTGGTGAAACTTCAGGAGGACCATTGGTTACCACTACACCATGAAGGAGGAACTGCCAAACTAGGGTGGTGGCATGCCTTCTCTTTCTCCTGGGGAAAGCTCCTGGCAGCTGCCTTGACTGCCCTCTAAGCTGGTGGCTCAAAAGGCCACCATGGTAACATGCCCACTGGACACACCAATTGTGGAAAACAGGATACCAGACTTTTTCAGTGTAAAGAACAAAGTGGGCACTCCCAGGGAAGTAGAAAAAGCCTTTTATTTGACCAGCCTGGTTCAGAGAAGCTCTTGCTTCACAATTACTGAGCCCCAGAGACAGTGTCATAAAAGTTTTTATAGAGTTTGTGGCAGGAAAAATGAGCTCAAAGACAGTTACTCAAAAATGACATGATTATAACTTTACTTATCCAGTCCAACTCAGTCAGGTAGGGAATCTAAAATGAAGGAGATAGGGATAGGTGCCACAAGACAGAGAGTGAAGTCCCAGAATGGGAGGGAGGAGGAGGAAGAGGAGAAGCACCCATAGATTGAGAAAACCGAGAAACCTCTGTATTAGAATATTAAAATGCAGCCCAGGCAGGAGGAAGGAGCAGGAAAACGCTCTACCAAGGGCAAAAACTGCTATGAATCACCAAGGCAGAGGATTATCTTTTAAAAGGCAACAACTTATTCTGTATAAGTACCTCTCATGACATAGCTGCACTTCCAAAACATTGGACAAGGTTATGTGAGCAAAGATAGCACAAGAAATGTTAGGTATTTTGGCACAGTTGAGAGATAGAGAGGCAAAGAGGCCTTTATTGCAGGTACGGGGGGGTTGCAGATGAGTGCAAGTTCCCTCTGACCAGAACAAAAGAAGTGGTTGGGTTTTTATGAGTACTGACTAGAGGTGGAGTTTTGGGAGGTGAGCAAAGTGACACATTAGCAGCTGACTGGGGGAGTGTTGGTGCACATGAAAAGGAAGAGGAGGTTTTATCCTGCGCTGAGGGGAGAAAAAGCAGGAAGTTGGTATGCTATTGTTCCTGGGGTCTCTCAGCCATATTGGCCCATCACCATGATGACTCGGAGGATTCCAGAATGGCCGGAAACCCATCAGAAATACCTGTGGATGCTGCAGTTAGACTAGATCTCTTTGCCAGAGAGGCAGCCATGTTTCCTGGCTGGGTCAATGCTCATTTGCATATCAGTGGCCACTTAGTTTTCATTGTTGTTTCTCATCTGTGTACTAATAGGCTAACTGTGCCACACTGCAAGTAAAGACAGCACTATCATCTGCAGAGACTAACTGAGGAAGGAGGAATACAAACAAAAGCAGTTGGAGCTGAGAAAGCCTTGGCCATTGACCCACACATTTACCTATACACATTACAGCTTCCCAGACATGCTGACGGGAGTGACTTCTGTTATTTTTGAAAAATGTCTCCTGTTTGTGGTGATCAAGTGATCCACACAGGAGGCACTGTCATCTCCAACTTCACATGGCTGCCCCAAGTTCTGTGAAAATGTATTTATCACACTTAACGAAAACTCATTGTTTGAAACATTTTAAGTCAAAATGTAACAGAGACACAGAGAAATTTCAACTAAAATATTTCTGCTCAGTGTCCATTCAATTTTAATGAAGACACATGCATTTGTTCTTAATGGCTTATATTTTACAACATTCTTCCAATGTCAGTGCTGCTATTTGTTGTAAGGAAGTGTAGAGCTATTAAATTCAAGGAAGAACTTTATAGAATGAGTATGTTTCAATGAAGAGCTTATTTGTTCATTGTTGAAAACAACATAATGATATTAGTTTGCTGCGTCTCACACAACTCTTGATGTTTCCGGGGTGAGGATGGTGAGAGAATGGAGAAAAAAGGACAAGAATCAAAATACAGAAAACTGAGGCCATGTGGAACCCTCTCTCCTAATGGGAAGTACAAAAAGAGGAGGAGGAAGAAGAGAAGGAGGATGAGGAGGAGGATGAGGAGCAAGAGCTCCAAGGCTGCAGCACATTTATTTATACACTTGGTGGGTTGAGTATTGTATGAAACTTCTTTGCCTAATAGTTTATCCACAGGGCTTGTCTCAGGCACCTAGTGTTCTTGAGACTAGCATAGCTTATTCATGTGAGTTGCCTTAGGCATTCTTTGTTCTTGCAATTAGAGCAGTTTATTCATGTGACTCGTCTCAGGAGTTAGCCTTGCTTTGGCGTCACATCATCTCCAGCTTCAGCTGCTACCCATGCTAGTTGAATACAATTTTGAAGACATTTTTATTTATGTCTCTGTTATGGATTACAAACTGGTGGTCAACTTAGCACCAGCTTCAGCTGGTGTTGAGTAAAGATGCTCCACCTGAAGAAAGTTGCCAGCATAAATAGGGACGTGGAGAAGAAGGAGGTGTTGTGGGTTCTTCCAAGACTTGCTGTTGGAGCCGCTGGTTCTCCTGGAGGTGCTTGTCATGCTGGCTTCTCCAATATGGATTCGGCCATTATCGTCGGAGGAGCTCGGGACCTCATCGGTGAGAGTGGCTGTGATTCATGTTGCAGGAGCTCTGCTCCTCATATTGTGCATCGCTTCCTGGCTCCGGAGGGGAGGCTGTGTGCTGGAGAAGCTTGTGACGCTTGGCTTCCTGACCTGTGCTCAACTGTTCTCCATCGTCGGAGGAGTGTGGGACCTCGTTGCCGTTGGGGTTGGCTGTGGTGCTCTTCAGGGCAGCCCCACTTCTTCTTTTGAGCGTGACTTCTCGGCTCCTACGTAGAACCCTCAACCCACTGCACAGCTCCTTCACCCTGCTGGCATAGACTTTCTAGTTCCACTGCTGACCTGTGGCCTTCCCGGCACAGAACCGTAAATAGACTGGCGTGAGCCCTTATTGTGGGCTCTTAGATTCCAGTTGGTACTGTGGGAGGCATTGTCATGTGTTTTGGATCTCTAGTGGGACTCCTACATGATATTGCTGTGGGATCCAGGCCCTCGGCTAAATATCCTGCGTCTTAGTGTTGTGGACAGATTTTCCTGTACTTTCTTGTGTTTAACTTTGGGTGACTATCATAAAATAGTATTACAAACCTTGTGTCCTGTAGTAGTTGTTCTCCCTGTAACCCCTGACTACAACAGTCTCTTTCATTTTACAGTGTGTGTGATGGAGTATTGTATGCAGATCATCTCAAAAATGCGCTGGTTTAGATGTGGGACATGGTTGTGTCTGAGCTGCTGCATCTACTTCATTCAATTCAAAAGCTTTAGAGAGAAAGACACAGTACTCTACGTTTAGGAGGAGAAAACACTGCCTTTGTGCTCAGGTTGTTCTCAGATGAATAGACAAGGATTGCAGAGGACATCAAATGTTTCCAATCATTGTGATACTGCCACTATGTTATGGTACGCTGAGAAACAAGGTCTGACAGGTAGAGTTCTTTGCTTTATCACCCCCATGGTACAAATGTAGACAGCAGATGCAGCAGAAGACTGCAGCAGTGAGAATGAGGGGACATTATCTGTATGGAAGGGATTCATTAGAAGGGACACTCAAAATTCATGCCAAACATCTACCCATAGGACATGGCTTTCAGAGCTAAATCCATAAGTTCGACATTGCATTAAGAATTAACACTTAGATTATTTCGTACATTTTTATTACTGAAATATGTGAAAACATTGTATTTAGTTTGAAAGTTACACTTAATGTAGAATTTATGACTCTAAATTCAAATAATTATATAAGTTTGAGAGTTCCAGAGAATCACTGTGTCCTGTGTTAAAATGCAACATTACTGGTGAATAGTTAGTATTGTGATAATTTCACATAATTCTTTATTTAATGTCTTTTGGATTGTTTATGTATTAGTTAGATTTTCCCACAATCCATTTTATATATAAAAATAATCTAAGGATATTTTTCAATTGCTTGTAGGATTTTTGTCTCCTGAGAAAGGGAATATTAGAGTTGATGATGAAATGAGTCATGATTGCAAACTCTTTTTCATTCAGAACCATGACAGTGATTTGTCGATAGTTACCTGGCTCTTAAGTCAGACCACCATGGCAGAGGGCCAGGGCAGAGGAGAAAGGCAGAAAGCAGCGAACTTGCCTTCCTTCTCTCCCTCTATTTCCCATCCTGGATACAAACCTATAGGATGGTGCTACCTACACCCAGGTTGGGACTTCTGTATACAGTAAATCTGTTCAGCCAGTAGAACTATGCATTAAATCAATTACCCAACTATTCTAATTTTCACACAAGCATAATTCATACTCAGATGGAGATCCATCCACTTCTACAAAGCCTTACTCATGAGCTCATGAGGCTTTGTAGGCACAACTACATTCAAGCCAAAACAAGGACCTACTGGCAGGGGAATATAATGAAGCCCCAGATGGTTATTAACTTTATTTGGAATTTCTATAACCTAGAACATGTCAAACAACTCAAAAATATTTAACAATGACAAAATAAATATTTAGCAATGACAAAATAAAGGGGAAACAGGTAAGGGAGAATGTGTGACTTGAGAGGTAGGAAACAGAACAAAATTGTTCATATGTGTTTCAAAGCTGTAAAATACAGAATTTTTTTTTCTTTTCTTTGTCGGTACCGGAGTTTGAACTCACAACCTCGCGCCTGCCAACCATGAGGTTAAGCCACTAAGCCAATCTCCCAGCCCCAGGTTTTCCGAGGCAGGGTCACACTATGTAGTTCAGACTGTCCTTGCTCATGTTGTAGCCAAGCAGGCCTCGAACACACAATGCTCCACCTACCTCAGCCTCCCGAGTGCTGGGATTAAAGCATGTGCCATCACACCCAGCTCAGAAATGTTTCTTAAAGCCACTCTTTCTATTAAAAGGTAAAAACAAGCATTGGTGACAACTTTATTTCTGAATGGACAGTAGCTTAACAAGCCAGGGAGATTACTGTACTTCTATGTGGCTACTTTATATATATATTCATTGAATATATTTATGTTTTTTTCGTAACATTTGCTGACAGAAAGAAGTGCCTTAGAAATGACATTCAACCCAAAATTATTCTAGGAGGCTGTATCACCTCCATGGAAGTATGGACTTGAGTGGAAGAAAAAGTATCCTTGAGGAAGAGTGAATAAAACATCCTGAAGAAAGTATCACAAATAAATTTAGTAATACATTGAACAAATTATCCACTACAATGAGGTGGCCTTTATTTCAGGAATAAAAGATCGTAAAATGTATGTAAACCCAAAATATGTATAAAGTATATCCATGCTAAAAAAAGAAAAATGACAAGGTCATCCTTTTGGTATATGAAAAATCTGCCAAATGTTAAAAGCACCTTCGAGATAAAAACACTGAGAAATCACAAAGAGAGTAAACCACAAAGACAGTGCCATATTTTGAGAAATACACCATATTTCAAGAAAAACCATATTTTGAGAAAACCGCAAAGGCAGTACCATGTTCAACTGAATTGGAAATATCAGAAAGCATGTTTTCAAAACACTAAGTCCTCAGATTCTTCTTTAAAGAAATGCAATCAAAGTGCATTTTATTAAAAAAGTACAAAACACACAGAAATTTACAACCCTGTGCTGGACAGGGAGAGGAACCCATGGAGTGAAGTACAAGAAAGACTAAAACATTCTGGGAGAAGCCAGGCTTCAATGAGTTTTCTGTACTCCAGGGTGAATTTGGGCTAATGTGGTAGAAGGGACACACAAGTTATCAAAGACTATTGTGAAGGAAGGCAGGAAAGGTTCCACCCTTGTATAGGAAGGAGAAAGGCATAAGTGGTCACAAATTCTCCTGGGATGATGCTCCACCACTGTGGACATGAATTGCTAGTGGTTGGAAAATTGTGGGACCTGGGCCTGAGCCCAAGGCCCACAGACAGCTGCAGAGCTGGTGAGACTTTGGTAACTGACATGGATGTATTAGTCATACACAACATAGACATATTTCAAAAGATTCCTTTCATATAAACAGCTTTTCCCTTTTCCCTAATTGATACACGATCATGTTACCATGCATTACATGATGTCACACGTTTTTCAGCACCACCCACCTGCTACAGATCCAGAGCATTTTGTCTCGAGATTTTCTCAGGAATGTAGCCTCATAAGGTGAGTGCTCTTCAGGTTCAAACTTTCTGTCAGATTGGGCAAGACTGTACTCTTGCCTGGCAAAGAGAAAGTCAAGCTTTTTACTCTCCTTTGGTTAAAAATCCAATTGTAAAATCTGGAAGTTTAACATTCATAGAAGAAAGGGTAGGGGAAGTATTTCATGGAGCTGGAATAAAAAAGGAGATTTTCTTGGCTCTAAGAAGTGAAGAAACACATGAAGTCAACAAAAATAACCTCAACAACTCAAGGAATAGACAGATGACATCACAGGCAGCCAAAACCCTTTGTACTTCCTGCTGTGAGAGTTGGCACATACTTTCAATACCTGCACTCCGGAGACTGAGGAACTAAGCTCGCTGTGATTTAATGGAGAGTTTGGACCACACAGGGAGTGGAAGATCAGCCTGAATTACAGAATTAGCAAGTGTCTATATCAAAAATTTAATCACTCAAAAGTCTCTGCTATTGAAGGGAAACAGTTATCAGAGTGAAGAAACTAGACAATGGGCAAAACAAAGATCTAAAACATTTCATTTTGAATAGTCTGTAAAACAAAGATTCAAGGTAAGTTTTTCAATTCAGAAAGTGTAGAAATGCTGGTTGTCACCAGACAGCTTTTTGCATGGAAAAAAAATACTTTGAATGACAACATCCTGTAAAATCTAAGGGTAATTTTCACCTCACAGAGATCTCTACCTGAAAGTCCTGGTAAGCAAAAGCTAATTCTTAAAGAATACTTCCTGTTTCCCTTGTTACCTATTTATTTTGGACGGAACCAGATTAAATGCATCCATATCATCCCAATGTAGTAACTGTCCTAAAACTCCCCTAGAACATTTCCTATCTTAATATGCATCAGTGGTTTTAGAACTAGAAATGGGAAGGGAGTCCCCTGAAGTCCTTGTGGAATAGAGTAAGTATACCCTTCTTAATGGTATTTGGGGTGCTCTGGTCTTCTCCGTTAGTGGTTTCTAGGAATATGTTGTTCTGAGCAGAAAATTGGTCAAGACAAATGTTCTAGTTACTTTTCTCTAGTTGCTGAGATAAAACACCTGACACCCAAAGTTAAAGGAGGAAAGGCATATTCAGCTGACAGTTTGTAGAGGTTTCAGTTCATAATCAACTGGCTGGAAGGTAAGATGGCCCATGGCGAAGGGGCAACAGTTCACTGTGATGCAAGACAGCAAAAGCAACAAGAGAGAGCAAGACAAACCATTTTCTGTCTCTAGAATTGTTTGAAGGCTACCCACACTAAAATGGGTGTGGTAGTCACACCCTTAATCCCAGCACTGGACCATGAATCAAACAAAACCTCTAGATTCAGCTAGCTCTGAAAAGCTCATCCCTCATGACCACATGAGGCTTTGGGGCGACATCCAGACACAAACCATAACAACAAGCACATATGTAGTAAATTTTTATTAAAGACAGGAAAGGAAATGGGCTCCACTGAGAGAGACTGGGCCAAGTAACATAGAAAAACAAGCCAGGCATAGTGATGCATGCCTGTAATTCCAGCTCTTGAAGCAGGAGAATCTTTGTGAGTTTGAGACCAGCCTGAGCCATAAAGTGAGCTCAAGGCAGGCCTGAATTGTGTAGTGAGATGCTGTCTCAAAAAAAAAAATACTGTATAAGGGTAAGAAACAGCTCAAAGAGGAAAAGTAACTGGGATAAGGAAAAGGAGGAAAGACGGACAGGAAAAAGAAAAAGACATAAATTTGTATATACAAAAGATAGCTAAAATGACTATACTACTAATTGTGTTAGTTCTTGGAAAAGAACTGTCAATACTCATGATTAGATCAATTTTACATGTCTATATCTGGTAATCTAAGCAACCCTTTTGAAGGTAACAATATACAATATTACAACCATTGTTAAATTCCTATCTTGTTTTGTAAACCTATACTGTTATTGTATTGGGTTTGTTATTTGTTTGTCTCTTTTACTTTCTGCTATTCTTTTCTGTGTCTTTTTTCCTCTTAAATAATAAAAAAAAAAATAAGAAAACAAGTATACTCCATAGTGTGACTATATGAGCCTAGGTCACCATGCAAGAGTAAGACAGGCTGGCAAAGCTCAATGTGACTACTCTGGATTTTTTATGAGTAACACCTAAGGTCAACTTCACCTGAAGACCATCAATCTTAGTTATCTTTTCATATTGATGAGACAACATAGATGACAGCCAAAGTGAAAGGAGCAAAGATTCATTTTGGATCACATGTTGGACAAGTTCCAGTCCACAGTCAGATGGCTCCCAGGCTGGAAGTCAACAAAGTGGAGCATCACCATGGAGAAAGTTTGTGGCAGGCAGAAGACAGCAAGCAAGGAGCAGTGACTTTGCAGCTCTTTTTGTCTCATAACTTACAAGGCCACTCACCCTTAGGGCAGGTAGTGGGCACACTCTTAACTTTCAGTTTGACTCAGCAGCAGAATCCCTAGATCCAGCCACCTCCCAAAACCCCCACCGATAAAAGCAGAAGACTCGCGGGGGTTGGGGGGTTTCTAGATAAAAGTCATAATACCATCTCCTGCCAAACCTCGTTCAGTTTTGAGAAGCCCAAATGCAGGAGTTTGGGACCTCTTCTGCCCATGCCTCTGCAGGTTTTGTTTTTATTATTTATTTATTTATTTTTGCGGCACTGGGGATCAAACTCACAGCCTCATGCCTGCCAGACAGGCGCTTAAGCCATTGAGCCAAACTCCCAGCCCTAGTTTTTTGAGGCAGGGTCGCACTATGTAGCTCAGGCCGGCCTTGTGCTCGCCTTGTAGCCCAAGCCGGCCTCGAACTCACATCGCTCCGCCTACCTCAGCCTCCCTAGTACTGGGATTAAAGGCGTGCGCCACCACACCCGCTGGGCTCTCTACTGGTTTTGTAATAAAAACATTACACTCATTCTCAGCCATCTTTGGAAGGCCTCCTACCCTGTCTCAGCCTGTGATTCGCAGGCTATGACGAACTTTCACCTGATTGGTGGAACTGCTGTTTTCAGTAGGGCGTGATGGGTGGGCATGGCTATAAAAGGGATGGAGGGCATGGGAATTCGTCATTTCAACACCGCCTCAGAGAGGGAAGCATCTTTCTGCTGTTGAACTTGCAGCACAGGTAACTTCTGATGCTTGCTCCGGAACCCATGGAGGCCTTTTCCCACACCAGGGGAGGTGAGTCTTCATTCAGATAGCATTTTTTAAAGTTTTGTTTACTTTCGGTGCATGTTTGAGATACATGATGATTCCAGTGTGCTGTTTCAGCATGCACTAATTTAGGCCTTTTGCTCCATTTGGGGACTGTTGTTCTTAACTGTCTTATACAAACTTTACATGTGTTGTATGAATTTCAGTTGTTGAATCTGTTTGTTTAGTAATGCAACTGAAGATTTGTTCAGAATGTGATTACTTGGGTTTCTGTCTTGAAAGTCATTACCTACTTTACCTTTCCCAAAGATTAAGGTTTTCTGTGCTAATTTTTATTTTTATTTTATTTTATTTTGTCTTTTTGAGACAGGGTCTCACTGTGCAGTTCAGGCTTGCCTTGAGCTCACTTTGTCACCCAGACTGGTCTCAAACTTGCAGTGATCCTCCTGCCTCAGCCTCCAGAATGCTGGGATTAGAGGCGTGTACCACCACGCCCAGCTAATTACTTCTATGTTGACTGAGGTTAACTTTGTGGAGAGAAATGTGGGTCTCTAGTTGATCTTCCACCTGGATGTGGCTGGTTTTTCCATCGAGTGCTAAAGAATCTTTGTCTGGTGCACTGCCACTGTATGTGGCCCATGTCGTCTCTCCCTTCTGTTTTCTCTTGCTCTTAGTCCTACACCTAGCTGCTCCTTATCTCTGTTGCTGAGCCTAATACTAGATAGTCAAAGTTTTAGGAGGAAAGGATTACTTTGCCTCAATATGTAGTGAAATTTCAGTCTATAGTTGGTTGGCTGTAGGGCATGGTGTCCTGAAAGAGGGGTATCAGTAAGGAGAAATAATTCATGTCAGACACAAGACAGCAAGAAGCGCTCAGCAGCACCTTGGCATCTTTTTGTCCACTGTATTTTACCCTGTCCATTAGCCCTAATGGTGGGTGGAACATACTTTCTTATTCTTAACTCTGTACCAGGTTTCAGTCTCAGTGTTCTGTCCTTCATCCCAGCCACACGAACCCTACATCCAACCATTCTTAAGCCCACCTTCCCGACAAACGCATGAGGCTTTGGAGCCATCTGGATACAGGCTTACAAAACCACCATAGGCTTGTAAAACTTACTACGCATTCAGGAGAGGTTCACATGTAGGGGTTTGGGAACTGTTTTGCGTATGTGTCTGGGAGCTCACAAAGAAAAGATCATGCCAACTTTGCCAGCTCGGTCTGAAAAGGCCAAAATCCTCTCTCCATGATTTCTAGGCTCTGAAGAACTTTCACCTGATTGGTGAAACCTATGGAGAAGGGTAGGACAACTGGGTTTGGCTGTAAGAGGGATTGAGGGGTGGTAATTCCAGCAATTCCAGACTTCCTCAGGAAGGGAAGTATCCTTCAGCTGCTGAACTTCTATTACCCAAAGTTTTGGATCTTTGCTCCACAACACATGGTGGCCATTTCACCCAACTGGGGACGTTACCTCCTGTATCAGTTAGGGTTTACTAGAGGAAACAGAAATTACAAAGATATACAAAGGTATAGAAATTACAGGATAGGCTTACGATGGTCAGCCACAGAGTCGGATGAGGAAGCGTGTGGAAGTTGTTTGCACGCTGGAGGCCGAAGGACTCTATCCAAGGTCTGGGGTTCACACCAGTGTTCTGTGCAAGTCTGCACC
>RJWM01002373.1:0-130157 GCA_004363535.1 Dasyprocta punctata | reverse complement strand
TAATCTTTAACCACTGTCAGCCACTGCTTAATTCAACTCACTTAGTTTAATTCTTGAATTATCAGAATATATTAGACGTTTTATAACCATAGTCCCTATTGCTTAAGCAATATGGCATTCAAAACCCCTGAGTTATTTTTCTTAGTATTTGGACTTTTCTTCTCACTTATTTCCTGGCTTTTTGATACAACTAAGACTTTGCCTTTACTCATTGATACACTGTGTCAATTTGAGAAGTTTAGAAGCTTAATGAAGTGACTCAGCAGGGGTCCCGGGTCCTCACTTTGTAAACATCCTCATCATGTGCAACAGGATGTCAGGGAGATGTGTGGGTGCTACAAGCTGCCCTGGGGGTGGGGTGGGGTGGGTAGCCTGCTTACAATATAAGGGAGGAAAAGAGACTTGCTCTCCTCTTACCTCTTTGCTCTTGTTGCTTCTGCTGTCTTCTGCCACCTTGATCTATTGCCACTGTGCTACACCATCCTGCTTTGGAGTCAGCTGATTATGGACTGAAGCCTCCACAACTATCAGTTAAATAAATCGTTCTTCCTTTAACTTTGGGTGTTGGGTGTTTTGTTCCAGTAATGAAAGAAAAGTAACCAACACGTTCATCTTCCTGTTATCTTTTTTTGGGTTTCATTTTCTTTACAGTAGTCAATTTAGGCAGATATCTGTGGGGGTATTCAAAGCTTTATGCCACTTGGCAGAAGTGAACAGTTTTTCCTTTTTAAAAGAGGAAGATAATTTTCTTACTTCCCAGCAGATAGTAAAATAATCGGTTATTTATCTTATTGATAATTTGCATTAATTACCTTCATAGCAAGGAATAGTCTGAGCTGCAATGATAAAAATTCAGTTTATACTTCAAATTACTTCCATAAAAGGATCTATATTTTCTCTAATAATTTATTTTTAAAAACAAAGAATGAAAAAATCAACAAATCTTAAAAATGAAACTAAAAATGGGTTTATGATCATGGGTATAGTACAACTCAGTAATAGTTATAAAATCTGTCAGTTCCCATATGGTTAGACTTATGTGCAAAACTGAAGAAATATTTAAGAGTAATTTGTCATTAGAAAATTAAAACTTAAAGTAGTCTTAAAAGGCCTTGAAATTTTTTCTTGAGAAGGCTGTATCTGGTTGTTCCCTTGAACTGCTAAATGGCTGAGGATTTCACTTATTTTATGATGAAAATTTACATGTACCTTTAAGCATGCAGGAATAGACATACATTGATATATATATAGTATTACATTACTCACCAAGGATGTCCTTGAATGGCCTGCAAGTTGAGTACCAAGCATTTGAATCATTCCCTTGAAAAGTTGTTTCTCAAGGATTGGAAAATGAATGGCTTACCTGCCAAGGGACAGCACATTATAGAGTATGTTCTGCCCAATGAGATACAAATAGAATTCCAACTGGGGGCCTCTGGGAAAGATTTTACTCTTGAATAAATAGTAAAAGATTTTGCTTCTGGAGAAAACATGAGATGGAAGAGAAGAGTTCTCTGGTTCTGTCTCTTCCCTTATTCTCTTGCCCCCAAAATGATGATAGGTCTGTGGCAGTCATCTTGGTTAGGACTACAAAGTGTTAAGCCAAAGGATCAAAAGCCACCACATTTAAGATAATGGGAGATAGAAAGAAGATAGAAATGATAGGAAGGAACCCGTGTCTCTTTGTTATTGTACCAAATTTAGAACCGGGCCTAGTATTTCAATGGATACAGGGTAATTAAACATTGGGCTGCTTAAATCCCTGTTGGTGACTGAATGTAACTGATACATTGCAACATTTTCCAGACATATTTCCAGTCTCATGTTTGGTCACCCAGCAATGGCAGATACATAAACCCAGGAATCTAAATTGAAAGCCCAGTGTTTCTTGTCCTTGTTAGCTCAGAATTTGGGAAATAAATTCCATACTGTGAAATAATTACACATATTCTCCACTTTGATGAATTTCCCTGAAATCATCGAAAGCCCTGTTTATCTTCTAGCATCTTAACATCTAACACTGTTCATGACTTGTTTAACAAATTGGAGATAAATTTTCCTTGATAATCACTTGTCACTGAATATTGACTTTCTCTTGATGACTGTACGTAATTTATTGAACATTAATTTAATTTTCTGGTCCTTCCAGAAGAATGATTTAGTAAGATCTTTCTATACATTGCAGTATTGTTGAGTGGGGAGAAGTTCATGGCACAGGACTCAACTTATGATTAATATTTTATTTTTTAATTAGTGGTGGTTGTACAGGTGTTCACATATTACTGCATGCTGATAATGACTGCTAATAAGAAAGAGCAGTTTGGACAACCATTGCATTAATGGAAATTTGGCTTGTACGCATTCAGATGAGAGAAGATGGAGACTCAGGGAGCTTGCGATTTCCTGCCAAAGTTGGCTGAGTATTAGCTGGAGAGGAGTTGGAGTTTATTTCAGTTCTTTAATAAAGAAAAGAACCAGATGCAAATACCAAAATAAATTTTATGTGAATAGTGTTGTTTGAACCTCATTTTATTTTTTTCTAATATTAGGATGTTTGTATAGAAATTATATATTGAGTAAAACTCATAATTAGATGCTACATTTGTATCTGCCTTTGACTATAAGGAAATGAGTCTACTTAACATCTGTCTTCAGTTTGCATGGTGACAGTCTGTCATTCTTTTTTTCAGTTAATTTATCTCTTTTTCAATATCAAGTGTTAAGGATCTTTCTGCAGATATTGCTATGTAGCAACTGAAATCTAATCATAGAGTTATTCATGTATTCAAAATAACCACAAGAATTCTCCAGTCAGAGCTTATGGCCAAAACTTGGGCCTATAATGAACCCCTCAAGAATATGGAATTGGGAAAACTGAGCAAGACCTCCCAGCACACTGTAAAACTGAGTTAAAGGAGAGAAGTAGACACTTGGCAAATGTACAGATTAGAGGAAAAGCAACCACTGGCCAGTGGTGTCTTAACTCTTGGTCAATTAAATCTACCAATCTATTTAAAGAAAGAATGTGTCTCACAGATCAGTGGCTGAGAAGCCAGAAAAAACATACACTAAGGAAATGTGAAGAAGAAGATCTTTGTGCTGTTCAGCTGGGACTTGTCTGAAGATGATGATTTGAGCTAGGGTGCTCTATTTCAAGGGCAGGCTTATTATTGCTGTTATTATTATTGTTAGCCTCTAGTACAATGATGGCAAATCTTTCAGAGCTTCGAATCATAACAAACAACCCATTAGGACACTCCTACCATAGTTTTGCTGTCACTTCCCTAGTATGTACTGTTTTTTATGTCACGTGTTAATGTAGCATACATTTCCTCATTTTGAAAATGTGAGGATGTAGACACTAATATTACCTCTATTTATGGATAAGAATATCAAAGTTGAAGGAGACAGAAGTGCTTGCTTAGGGTCTCACATCTAGTAAATGTCAGTTTTGGTATTTGACGTTAACCTTGAGAATTTGTACATAGAACCACAATTATGAGAATTTATATGGGTAAAAGAGAATTTTCTCTTAAGGTTTGCAAAGACGTGGAGGATCAGAAGTTTGTGACTAGCCCGATAGTATGTGTCAGAATTAAGACAACAACTCAGGTCTCCTGAACCTTGAATTTGCTGTATTTCCAGAATATCTGGATGCTTTCTCTTCCTTGGGGAAATCATTAGAGACAAAGGCAGTAAAGTTAGATTATGAGTAGAGTTGCAACAGTGATGGCAAACTGTACTCACGGGAAGAAAGTTACTTTTCATAGCTCACTGCAAAGAAGAGAAGAATTGTTCTTTACCCTCTTGAAGGTTAATTATCTAAATAGATTGTTTAGAATTCTGCATGGGAGATTCGTGTATCTTCCACATTTATGTATTTATCTATTGAATCACTTATTTAAATCAGTATAGAGCCATTATTTTACATTTTGGACTATAATCCAACAGATGCTATTTTTTTTTTACTCAGAGTTCCTGCTTTGGCTGCTTGGAGCTTGTTCAGTTGCCTCTCATACTCTTTTGACATGCCCGTCATTGTGTGTGTGTGTGTGTGTCTGTATGTGTGTGTATCACTTCTTCATATTCTAGTGGTACAAGATGCTCCACACTTTCAGTTCTAGAATCAGCCGTGTCTCCAAGGAGCCCTGGTTTTTCTTACTGGAGGGTAATATTAGAAACTAAAGTCCACATTAGTCATGTGATTCTTACTTTACATAGTAGCTGATGTTTAGGAGGAAGACAGTGGTTGCCCGTGGAGACAGGTAGTGAGTGGGAAAGGTCCACAGAGGGCTTTGAGGGTGTCTGATCTGTTTCCTGATCTTAACACTTTCTGCCAGGATTCTTCATTTTATGAAAATGCATCAAGCTATGTACAATTATGATATGTGCAGTTTTCTGCCTTCATGCTATACTTCAATAAAACTTTTAGGAGGTAAAGAAGAAGCAAGACAAAAACATTCACATAGCAATTCACATTTATAGCATACAAGGTAAACAAGCGCTCTAGAGTCTGAATCTTTGGGTTCTCCAGCTATATAATAGTGTCCTTAGGTAGCGACTTAGTTTTTTTCATTTATAAAGTAGGGATGGGGTTATCATCTGCCTTGGGTCACTTTTGTGATCTCTAAGTGAGGCTTTAAACACACCCCACCTTCATGTGTAGCTGTTTGTACATTTATGTGTGCCGTGTATACACAGTTAGTCCTTGTTTTAAGAGTTTGTATTTATGAATTTGCTTACATGCTGATATTTACTTGAAATCCTAAAGTCAGTGCTTATGCTACTTTTGGGGTCACTGTGGACGTGCGCTGGGTGGCATGACATTTGGGAGTTGCCTGGCGCTTGTGTCCCCAGTGTCACTCTGGCTTCTAGTTTCAGCTCTCTTGCTGTAAACAAACATCTTCTCAATGAAGTCAGTGCCACATTACAGACATTGTGTGCTTTTGTCATTTGTGGTTTTACTGTTTAAAATGCCCTCACATGCAGTGCTGAATTTGTGTCTTCTGTTCCTAAGAACAAGAAGTCTGTAATGTGTCTTGGTGTGAAAATGCATGTGCTCCGTAAGTATTGTTTAGGCACAAGAGTTGAGTTCGGATTAGGCATGTGTGCTGTTGAGTTTAATGTTAATGAGTTGATGTTATATATCAGATAAGAAACATGTGCATATAAAAATGTTATGGATTATTGATGAAAGTGTCAGCTAGATGCTTTTAGGAACCTAACCCTAGATTTCTTTTAGGAGCCATGGTTTAATAGACATCACTAATTTACTGTTTGTGGTAACTTTATAGAATCTGAATACAAATAATGAGAATAAATTGCACACGTGTGCATGTGTGTGCGTACATGCTTGTGTGAATTTTTATGTATGTGTATAGGTATCTATGTATATCTATCTAGATATATAAGGATATGAGAACAGTGCCTATCAATATGATAAAGCTGCAAATTGTGAGTTGTCTATTGCTGTGTAGGTGTTTGACTAGAATTTTTCCCCAATCCGAAATCACACCTGGGTAAGTTGATTTTTTATTATTTTTGGCCCGAGCAGCCCTTCTGTATAGTATATAAATAGTTGCAATAAGCAAAGCAGATCCTCTGTCTTGTGGCACTTACATTGTGATATATGCTCAAGAGCCATAATTTGTTACTTTGTGCGGAGCTTCTAGCTGTAGTTCCTTATATTTAGTACATACTCAGTCTTTTCAAACTGTCTAGAAATCTCACAGAATAAAGTGGAAAGATGAGGAAGGAAGAGCAAAGTTCCAAGTTAAATTGCCATATTTGAGTAAAGCAGACAAGTATGCAAATGAGCCAGGGATAAAAGCTTTTTGTAATCACCCGCCCTTGTCCTGAAATGCAATAGTCTATGAATAAAATGTGTTTTCAGTTCTGTGTAAACAACAACAAAACCTGCCTGATACAGGAAACGAACACATGTTCTAGCTTTCAAGCCAATTAGTGTGATATTCCTATTTTGCATCTGGGTTAAAGAAGCAAGTCTGTTCTGACATAATGCCAATTAAGTATGTGATCTGATTGTGCCAGTTATCTTGTGCCAAAAAGGGAGACAGCTTTCCAGCATTCCCAATGGAATACTGAACATATTTGGTGTCAGTGTGCCCAAGGGACAAACTCCTGTGAAAGCCTTCTAGGCAATCTTCATCAGGTTACTGAGCTTTGAAAAGCATTCTACACTGAGTGTGGAAGACCAAAGAACTCAGAAAACTTACATGGTCTGGACTCCAAAAACTGCATCAAGCAAGCAAATATAAGCAGTTCTCCAGGCAATGTGGACATGAATAATGTGAGCACAGATTTTAGTGGAAGGGAACAGCAGCTGAAGGACATTGCCCTGTGCCGCAGACATGTCTGGCTGATCCCAGTAAGATAAGCATGATTTGGGGGTGTCCTGTGAATAAAATCATTTGCAGGAACTTAGGTGAGGCCCAGAAGGATTGGCTGGTTATCAAACCCACACATAAGCCTTTGCTAGAATTGGGCCCAAATCATTCAATCCTGAGTCTTCTGGGCAGTCATATCTGGGCCATCAGGCTATCCCAGCAGGATGTCTTGTTTCCAGGGAAACGCTCTGGAGAAAAGACCAGGGAGCCTGCTCTGGAATTATATGGGAGGTGGGTGAGATGCAGGGCTGAAATCCAACTTAAACCAGATCTCCTCAGATTTAAACTGACTCAGTTATTGCTAAAACCCCTTTTCATCCCTAAAATGCAATAATTGAGCGAAAGAAATATGACATTGCATAATAGGAATCATTTTTCTCAACCAAAATAATGCAAAGGAGCATGGCCACATCATACACCTCTAATGCTGTTTCCTCCTTGAGGTTCTGAATTGCTCCCTTTCCTGGGGGCCAGGCTCTGAGGTAGAGGGAATGCAACATCAAGGCGGCAGATGCGTGTGTAGAGTGTGTCACTGAGCTCTCCCCATAGAAGAACTTGCCTCAGACTGGGAGGTTGGCAAACCACCCTCAGCTGCTGCTTTCCAATTCAGCAGGACACTCTTGCTGGGGCTACACTTCCCCTGAACTGTCCCTAACTAGCAGCTGAGCATGGCCAGAATATAGCACCAGGTCACTCTTGCAAGAGATGTCCTCCCACCATGCCAGGGCTCACCATCAGCTCAGACAAGCTGTTCTCAGAGCTCGCTCCAGCCCAAGGCTCCTCTTGCCATGTCCTGCATTTCTCTTTCTCAGTCTTCTGTCACAGGTGCCAGAACGTCATCTCTCTGAGGACTGTCCCCAATATGTTCCTGTTCCTTCTCCTTCTCCTCCCTTTTCCCTGCCTTTTATCCTTCACGAGTATGTTCATGAATATTTAATGTCCTGAATATTTAATTCCATCTTTCTGTTTGTTTCTGGAAGTCATGGATTGATGCATGTGAAAGAAAAAGATTGGATCACACAGTAATACTCAAACGGAGAAGGGGATATATTTCTATATATTTCTGACCCTTGTCACCAGGTGCTTTTGTTTGAGTATCCCACAGAGTTGTTCGACTTAAGTCAAGTAGGATTGACACAGACTGACCTCCCTTCTTGAGCAGTGACCAGGATGGGCAGAAGACCCAGCCTGACATGCAGTGGAAATAGAGAACTCTGGAACCCCCTTGGAACACTGATTAATTTGAGTTGAGAAAAATTAGACATATACTTACAAGTAACTTCCGGACAGTTCTGCTTCTCAGCTGAGGGCAAGTTCAGAAGCAGGCTTAGCAGAGACAGGCAGAAGTGCTATAGCCACACTCATGCTCTTTGCTTTGCACTTTCTGCCAGGATTCAGGGGATAGTTCTGGATCTTGCCTTTTCCATAGGGCTTCTCTGAGGGTTTGTTTTTCCAGAATCCCTTGGCTGGGGATGCTGGAGCGTTTACCAGGAAGAAGTGCTGAGTCAGGAGTTAGAAGTTCTGGGCCCGATTTCCAACACCTGTTGCAGCTCTCTGTGTTGCTGTCATCAAGGTGTCACACCTCTCACGCTCAATTTCCTGGGCAGGCAAAGTGACTGCAAATACAGTGGGTAGCCCAGTTATGCCATCCTTTGGAATGCTGTATACTGCTGAAATAAAACAAACAGATACATGGAATATGAAGATACCAAAGCACGTTGGAAGCTGAAATTGTTCTTCCGGAATTTGGTTAGCCATCTTTTGAACACTGGCTGTTTCCAAAGGAAAGTAGTTTTCTAAGTATGGCATTGGAAAACTCCATTTATCTGGAAGACTTAATAAAGCACCTTCAATAGGCACAGAAGCACATTCTTCCCTGCTTATTTCAGAGTTTGGTTACTGGGCATGTTCATCTGAAAAGAAAAGCACATTACCAAAGTCAAAATTTACAAAGAAGATAGATTGCTTATAAAGGAGTATTCTATCTTAATATATTTTTC
Source organism: Dasyprocta punctata (assembly GCA_004363535.1). Taxonomy (NCBI): domain Eukaryota; kingdom Metazoa; phylum Chordata; class Mammalia; order Rodentia; family Dasyproctidae; genus Dasyprocta; species Dasyprocta punctata. The sequence goes on along the minus strand of RJWM01002373.1, from coordinate 121,750 downwards.
AGGAGCATGGTAAATATATATATATTGCCCTCAAAGCATTAGCTACCAAATAGAGTATTAGATTAAAAATTTCCACTTAGAATTTATTTAGAGAATAATAATATAAATATTCACTATTTTTAATATCTCATTTTGACATCTTTCCTGAACTAAAGTAGAATGGTAAGCTTTATTAAGAGGAAAATGGGCCACAAGAAAGACAGGCATAGGACAAGAATGCAGAGTAAATGCAGCAGGCTCATTGTTCACGTTAAATAAGTGTAATTATCTGACCACTATTGGTAGTGCCATAAAAATACCTTTTTCCCCCTTTCTGTATTCATCGCTGTTAATGTTTTCTGCTTTTAATCTCTTTGTCAGCCATCAGCGGCTGGTGAAAAAAAGGAAAAAGAAAAAGAAAAACAGAATCACTTAGGTTTGGCCTTCACATTATTCTGTCCGCTAATTGCACCGAGAGCGGACAGATGGATGGCCAGCTGCAGCCGCACAGGACCAGGGCCTCAAGGGACCCGCACACAAAGCAGTGGGCACCGCGTCTCTCCGCGCCCCAGAGCGGCTGTCTCCAGCCAGCCGCACCACTCACGCCCCCCGGCGAGACTCTGAATGTTGTGTCTCAAACCAGGAATGTTCATGCGAGCTGGTGTCTCCGAGCAGCTGGGAGTCGCGTCACCACTGTTTACTTCTCCGCGTGCCGCTCAGCAGCCATGCTGGGAAGAGGCGGCTCAACAAGTGAAGAGGGGAAGGCCGCTTGGAAGGCTGTCTTGACTCTCACGGGAGGTACGATAGGAAAAGACTGTCAGTTGTGTCACCCTTCCCAGAGGTGGACGCCGTTAGGAAAATGAAGAGGTGTCAAAACAGGGAACGTTTCCCCCACAACTCACGACAGTTTATTAGTCCCATTTCATTAACTAGCTAAATGTAGAACGGTCTTTATTGTGAATTCCAGAAGTTTCCCCAGTGTGGTCCCTGGACCAGCAGCCTCAGCACAACTTGTGAGCTTGTCCGAAATGCACAATCTCTGCTCCCCTCCATGCATGGGAGATCTTGGCCATGGGGCCCATGTGCCAATGTGCAAGCCAGCTCTAGAGCTCATTCTGGTGCGTGCTGAAGTTTGCAAACTACTATTTTATACCTTTTGCTCATTTCTATAAAATACTGGTATTTTTACATTCACATTGTTATGACTTATATTTTCAAATTTTTATTTGCAAAATGTTTCATCCTGCCCTTGAGAGGACTCAGCTAAGATGAAGCAGGGAGCCTGAAATGCTCTGGCCTGTGTTTATTAGCCCAGAAAGAGAACATGGCTCTTCTAGTCTAAGAGCTTTTATATGTACTGCACAGCAATGCAGAAATAATGTTTGTTCTATCTAGACAACATAGGAGAGAGTGATTATCAGGGGTACCTGGGGCTGGTCACATGGCTGAGCAGAGAGGCATCTCCTTACCTTGGTAAATTCACTGTGGGCAGTGACCTGAGTCTTAGAAACCTGAGGTATCTGAAGCCAAAGCTCATGACATAACAACTCTAATCAGGGCTGCACCGTGGTCATGCGCGAGACTGGTGTCTCTTGTCCCCTCCAGATCAGGAAGGCCACATCCCAGGGGGAGATTTTGTTTCTTCTGTAGAAGTCAGGAGAGAATGAGTATGTGTATACTTAGCTACACAAGTAAAATGTTAAGCAAAATTTTAATAGCTTAATTCGTTTATCTGAGAATTGGCCATTGTGAGGAAGTATAACTTCAAAAGCTCAACGAAATGTTACTAGATTTATTTGATACTGCGGATTCCCTCAGAATTCAACAGGGTCCTTAGCGTTCTTTAGCGTTTGTTGCTCAGAGGTCAGCACGTCTACCCTGCCCTGGGAAGTAGTACCTGTGCACACTCACTTCTTGTATGTGCTGCAGAGTCATCTCCCAAGGAAGCCCCTGAGTTTGGTCATGGTGGTAATGGCACCACTTCTGGATAAAAGTGGCTTCTAAGGAGAGGAGGGGAGGTCAGGTCTAATGGCTATGACGACAACCTCTTTCATGGCTGTAGTTGTTGAAGAACTTGGGTTTGGAGACTTCCTTCCTTTGTCAGCCTTGGGAAGTCCTGCTTAGGTCATCCTAGTTAGTAGATTTCACAGGCCTTTCTAAGGGGTCTTTGAGTAATGTTGACCTCATGTATGATACTAGACAAACCTCATTTCAACCTAGTATAGTACTCTAATAAAAAGGCATTTATAAATCATACATTATCATTTACACGTAATAATTTTACATCCTTATGGAATATACTGTAATATTTTGATACATGTACACATTGTATAATAATCAGAGTACTTAGAATAACTATTGCATCATATATTCAGTGTGATAAAAATGTGGTCAATGTTTAAATTAAAAATAAAAAAATTAGCTGAGGATATAGCTCAGTGGCACAGCGCCTGTCTGGCAAATGCAACGTCCTGAGTTCAATTCCTGGTACAAAAAAAAAAAAAAAAAAGGGAAAATAAAAATTATAGTTAAAGACACATTGCCAGTAACCTCCCTCAAAATACTCCCCTTCAATTTGAATACATTTGTCCAATCATTCTTGCCACTTTCTGGAGCAGTTCTGGAAGGACTTTTTCATGAGTGTCTTTAGGTTTGTTATTGTGCTGCTTTGATGCCCTAACTGGATTTAAAATATTTTATGGCAGTTTCTGTCAGGGTGGTACACTGGTGTACCTTATGCACCAGATCTCACACTGCACAACTTCTGTCTCTTCATCAAAGTCAACATGAAATGAAAGGTATGTGTTTTGAATCAATTCAGGACTAGTATACAATTTTTTAACTTAAATCTGCACTGTAAGATTTGATCCTACCTAGCATTTATCATATTTGGTGTCGCGAACATTCAAAACCTCCATCCTGAAATGTTCAAAACAACCTTCTAAGCACGGCCACCCAGCCGTGCAGTAGAACATTGTGTGTTCCTCCCATGTGACTCTAACTCTGCACACGCTGACCGATCTTTTGCTATCGCTCCCTCTCCCCATTCTTCCCAGCTTCTGATCACCGCTCTTCTGCCCTGTACGTCTAAGAGTCAGTTTCTTTAGGCTCAACATGTGAGCAATATCTTGTAGTGCTTGTTTTTCAGTACCACTTTTATTTCACTTAGTGTCCTCCATGTTGCTGAAAATGACAACTCTTCATTTTTTTTTAATGGCTGAACGGTAAGCCATAGTGTGCATGTGTATAACATTTTCTTGATCCACACATCCAGTGATGACCATGTAGGTCAGTTTTCTTTCTTGGCTGTTGTGAACAGTGTTACAATAAACAGGAGGTGCTGACAGTTCAACATAGTATTTCGTTTCCTTGGGATTTATCCCGGTGGTGGGAGAGTTAGATCATGTGATAGTGCTATTTTTAATTTTTTTTATGAATCCACTAAATTTTTTCTTTTTACTTCTATATAACTAATTCAGTTATCTGTCTTAAAATAAAAGTTTCCCGCATGCTGCACTACTATTGGAAATATAAAAATAGACATAATAGGATAGTAAATAGCTATCTTAGGTATAAAAATTCAGTGTTATGGTTTGGGATACAGCAAAGACCGCATACCTAAAGGTATGATAGCTCGTGGCACCATTGGGAGGTAGTAGAACTTTTTGGAGATGTAGGGTAGTGGAAACAAGTGAGGACATTGGGGATGAACCCCTGAAAGTTATTGTGAGACTGTGGCCCCTCTTCTCTCTCTCTTTTTGCATCCCAGCCTCCATGAGTTGGCCAGGGTTCCTCCCACATGCTTTTGTTGTGTTGTATTGTGCTGCCGCAGGCAAAACAACGTTCCTGGACTGAGGAGAAGTCAAGATAACTTTTTCCTCCTTTGAAAATGGTTATCTCAGGCATTTTATCACAGTGACTAAAGGCTGACTAACCCAAAACATTGATAAGGTGGATCTTTGTTGTCTTAGATGTTCCAATGGTATGTATAGACTTAACATAATTTTAAGTTGACAAAAAGACAATGACTCGGTTGTATATTGTAAATTGACACAATACTAGAGCTTCAACAGGCTAATTCATTTCAGATACTTTGAAATGTCCGATTTGAGAAGCTTGTCAGGAAAAGCCCTTTGTGTAAGTGTCAGAATCCATTTTAACGCAAACCATACACTAAGGGTTTGATGAATTTAACTTTTCCTTGGTTAAGTCTGTGTTCCCCCAAGCTCAAACTATGCTTCTGTGCTTATGGAAGATAGTAGCCTTCTCTTTAATTCAGTTTATGTAGGGCTGGGACTCCTGTGCATGACTTCCGTGCGGTTCCTGGAGGCCTCTGTTGACCTTGTGATGTCACTGGCTTTAAAATTTGAAAAGAATAGTTCTCTTTGGTTCTGTAGTACCCATATCTGGCTTCAAATTTTATACATATTCCCTAGTTGTTCTCTTGATTCACAGAAATCTGCAGATCCCAACCTGGTTGATCATTTCATGGAACATCATAGTTTTCGGATTTGTAAAAATATTTTCTCTTGTAAGATTTGTAAATATATTTTCTCTTAATTTTTAAAGATTATCATATTGAGCCGGATGTGATGGCACACATCTGTAATCCTAGTATTCAGGAGGCTGAGGCAGGGGAATCAATGCAAATTTGAGACCAGCCTGGGCTACAAACTGAGCTCAAAGCCAGCCTGAACTGCATAGCCAGACCCTGTCTTAAAAAGACTATCAAGACTATCATATGGTATGGGTCTTTTTTTCTTGAGGTGATTCTGCATTGTTTCATAGTCTTAAGACTTAATAACTTTGATGAATATGAAAAATTATATTCAGTTAAATTTTGAATACCCCACTCAACTTTTTCTGACTTGCTGTCAGTTTATGAAGCTGTTATCTGAACAAATAAGCAAGTATTTACGCACAATTAAAAAATTTCATATTCACGTGTTTCCATCTACCCTTGAATTATAACTTTTGTTGGCATACAAAGAGGTGTATTGAAACTCCTTTTACTCATTTGACAATTATTTTGGAGACATAAACCAATATTTTTAAGAAATCAAGAAAAAGAAAATTTCTAAATCTGTAACAGTATATTAAAAGGAATAAATTTCAATCTTTCATGGTAGGAATGTTCTAGAAGCTATAGTGCTGGAAGAGAAAATTCTAGCTTTGAAACCCAACTAGACTTTTATTCAACATTCACTCAGTAATATTTTTGGACTCCCTTTATGTGTCAAGCTTGTTTCCAGGTGACTTGAGCCATCGGAGTGAATCAAATAAGAAAAGGCAGACCATTGATTGTGATATGACAACTTGAATGGGTTAAGAAATGCCTAGCAGAATAATAAAGCACAGAACTGGGTGTGTTGTCAGGATATTTCCTGAGATTATGTGGCAGGCAGACCAGTAAACGAAGTAGGGAAAACCCAGGCCAGTTGTGGGAGTCACCGACCAGTGCCTTTTTAGCCTTTAGGGAATTAAATGGAGAGAAGTTTGTCCTGAGATTTTGAAGGGTGCCAGTCTGCATGAATGGGTGCACCTTTTGCTCCTGTGACATCAGTCTTCAGTTTTTTCATGCTAGTGACACTCCAGCGAGTCTCTTGGCCTTCACCCTTGACTAGAGCTGCATCTTTGCTGTGTGGCTTGGTCTGAGCAGATAACTGGATTCTCCAGCTCTCCAGATATCGGTAGCCATTGTGGAATCTCCTGCTTCTGATCCTAGAAGCCTACCTAATGATACCCCTTGTATAATTATACACATATTTTCTAATGATTTTCTTCTTCTAGAGAATGCTTCTCAATATAGGTACTAAATAATACATTAGTAATACAGATAATATTCCAGAAGAGACAAAATATATGGAAACAGGGAACAGTAGAATAGGGTGGTGGGAGAGAGAAAAAGGAAAGAGGTCAAATTTAAATAGGATGATCTGTGATGATATTTCAATGTATGGCTTTACCCTTGTATGGGGAGTCCTAGAGGAATCTCAATGATTAAAGGTACCCAGACAGCAATTAGTTGTACTAATAAATGTGTGGAAGAAAATGACCATCACTCTGGGCATTTTTGAGCACCTTTTGTAATCATAGAGGAAAAGGTAACTTGTATTAATCTCATGATGTCTCAATAAATTTAGCGTTAAAATTTTTATATAAGTTTTTCTTTACCTGAAATGCATATACATTTTTTTTGGTGTATTCTATGTAAGACTTGTGCAAGCTTTCACGGTGAAGCCATGTGCAGTGTCTTTGACTTATTTTGACTTCTAACTTTCTATGATAGTAGTGTTTTTGTAAAGTATTTTGGATTGTTTTTCCCATGAATATAATAGCTGCTCAATTTCCCATGGGGTTGTATTTGGATAAATCTACACCAAGCTCAACCAACACATGAGTGACAAATGTATTACATATCCCTGATATTTTAAACATCATCTCTTATACTGAACTAAGTCAATTATACTTTCAAAATTCAATCAGGCATCACGTGCACAATATCAAAAATTATGACTTTAATAATGAAATATTAATAGTTTCATGTAATTCACAAAATATACTATATTGCCGAGTATAGTAATTTTACTGCACCTATTTTATAGTTCTTAGCATCATCAGGCATTTATATAGCATAGTCTGCTGTTCCAGCCAAATACAGAATATTGAAAACAGAAGGTATATTATCCTAAGCACATTTATTTGCTATCATTGCAGCATTGTGATGTCTTGCTTGTAGTGATTGTTTATGTCTCAAGAAGTACAGGTGGGATTGAATCACACAATGTAAACCAACCAGGGCAACTTTGTGAGATGTCGTTTCAAAATTAAATATGAGAAGCCTGCAGATATAGCATAGTGCTTTAATAATCTTTGATAAATGTTGTGTTTTGTTAAATAACAATAAAAGTCTTCGCTCAGTTAAAAAAATAGGATGGTCTGGTATTAGCTATGTTTGGGACGTTGAAAAGCAGGTTCATGCTGATATTGTTTGGGCAATATTTCATGACTATATCTTGTACTCTGAGTAACTACTTTTGTTGAGGGAGGGAAAATTCCCAAGCCAAGCCAAACCAAACCAAATCAAACCAAACCAAAGCAAAGCAAGAGGAAGACTCTGCACTGAGGAGATAAGGCAGCATTTCATCTTTACACCAGTAGACTGTTGGATCTTCACACCAGTGAACTGTTGCAGGATCATTCCTCAAAAGCAACAGCACTGAATTTAGGAAGAGTTTAGTTTATATAGAATTTAGAAGTGGGGTACAAAGCAAGTGACAAAATGTTACATAATTGGTTAAGTATATTGAGTCATATACTGACAGGCAGGCTAGTCTTGAAACAAAGGGATTGTTTATCATAATATAGAAACGCTCCAGAAACAGGGGGAGTGGGCCCTTACAGAATTAGCATAGCTAAAGGTATTACCATAATAGGAACATTCTGGGGAGGGGCCCTTGAATCAGCCCAGGGTGCCTTAAGGTATAGACAATTACTCTGACTCAGTGCTCATCAGAGGTGTGCAGCTGGGCTGTAGACACCATAGAGGTCAATTGAATTCAGCAGAAACAGTAGAACATAAACTTAGTCAGAAACGTCTAATTGGTCATGAAATATCTATAAATTTGCTATCTTATAAATGTGTTCCTACATTGTACCCCAACACTTTGAAGATAACAATGTGCAATGTATTAACTATTGTTACTCTATTATCTTATTTTGAAATCGTTTTATTTTTTTCTCTTTAAAATTAAAAAAAATTTAAAAAAGGGATGGTTTGGGAAACCCTCATTGAAATGAGATAACAAGCAAAGAGGCAACAGAATGAATTCAGTCTATATCTAGAAGAGAGGCATCCAGGAAGAGGTAAGAGCTACAGCAAAGATGTAACAGATTAGCAAGAGGCCATTATGGTGGGCCAAAGGTAAGGGAGAGAGCTCTAGTGGGTCCCAATTCAGGTACAACTTAGTGGCCATATAGGGACTTTGACTTTCTTCAGTGGGAACTAGGGAGACATTGCAATGTAATGGGCAGGCGAGTGACACGATTTAATTTAAAATCTTCAAAGGTTCATGTATTTTTTCATAAGCCTTTGGGGGCCTATCTGGGACCCATCAAGAATTTATAATTCTGTGTAGTAATGCAAGGGCAAGCAGAAACACTGAAACGACACCCCAGGATTTGGAGGCAGATTTATTGAATGTCGGACAGGCACTGACTAGGAATCAATTGTTTCTCAAAATGTCAGGCCCGGTCTCTAGTGGTCTCGGGCTTATATGGGATAAACAAGCAGGAAGTACAGAGGCAGAATGGCTTGTCAATAGGGATTGGTTCTTACAATATGCATCGCAGTAACCAGCTATGCATCACAGTGGCCAGGCGTTTCTAAGAAATGAAAGTAACAGGAACTGTAACCAGTATTATTACCTGGGCAACTAACAAACTGAAGTTCACTGTCTGGGGGAGGAGCATTTTCTGTTACAGTAATAGAAGAGGTGATGAACAGTGATTAGATCTGAGGTAGCCGAGAGCAGTTTTGACTTTAGGTATGTGATGTGATGTGCTTTATTTGTAAGATCAACTTATAGTTTGATAGAAATTTTCTAACTCAAACTATTGTAGGACTTGGGAGAAATAAATAGAATTTTCAGCTTTAAAATGAAAAGGTCTCATTGCAGCAAATGCCGCTTTGCTTTTATTCATTTACACGTTGACATTTCAGTTGTGGTTGTGAATGGAACAGACTTTCTAATATGCAATCTAAAAACAGATCTGAAGACCTCAACAAAATACATTCACCCTCTATGATGAAATGAGCATCTACATTCAAATAGAACTTGTTCATAGCAGATTTTGGAAGCAGCTTAGCCTTGAATTCTCATGACTCAAACATAGACAAGACAGTTGTCTTTTGTATCAGGAAGAATAGCAATGACCAGGAAGAATACTGACCTAGAAATCATTTTGAAGTGTGTTATTTTTTCTGGTAAGGATATATGCTTATTAATAAAGAGACTCAATAAAGTGCTTATTGTAACAGAAATGCATACAGATGGTCCACAACTTCCAATAGTTTGACCTATGACTTTCCAAATATATAGTGGTGCAAAAGCTAAAGGCTTTCAGTGGAAATTGTGTCTTGAATTTGAAGTTTGATCTTTTCCCAGACTAGCAACACACAGTACAATACTCTTTCACAATGCTGGGTAGCATAACCCTTCTTTGGGCAAGCAACAGAGACTGCTACAGTGGACTGCGATTCCAGGTTGTGGTGTTCAGTAGGTAAGGGGTACTTGATACATTTCAGCTTAGGTATTTTCAACTTGTGATGGCTGTATCAGAATGTAACTCTGCCGCAGGTTGCGGAGCCCCTGAAATGCGGAAGGGATGCATCTCCTGCAGTCTTGCCCCATAGTTTGTGGAAGAGACCTCGAGGCCATGGAGAGGAATCCACCCTGCTGAAATGTTCCTACCTGCCGTCGTTTCAGAAACCCTGCTGAGGTTTGATCGCAGGGGCACCGGGATGCTCCAGCCACCGTCTCACTGTGATTAGTTTGGGCATCAGCCCAGCTTACCCACTGCAGCTTGACCACTGCCAGTCAAGCCAGCCAAGCCAGTCTCTGCAAGCGTCTGCGCTCTGGCTGGGGAGCAGCTTAGCAGGACTGGGAGTGATTGAGCGCTTGCTGCCGCCTCTCCTTAGGCCCACAGCCTTTGTGTCCCGACCCAGAGGATTTGATGACCTTCAAAACACAGAGCGTATTGATCTTTTTCATAGACAACAAATGCTGAAGCCCTGTCTGCTAATGTGACTTCAGAAGGTTAAATATGGATTTGGAAAGAATTACCAGCTGCTCACAAATGTTTTATAAATGATCTGAAATGCAGACACAGAGAAGGAAGAAGCTCGGGCCAGTTTTTGTGCATACCTATGCGTATTGTGAGGTACACGTTATGTCCTTTGTGTTTTATCTGGTTCTGCATTACTGTGAGGCCTTATCAGATAATGCCATCTATGGAAAACCAGCAAAAATGGGAGGAAAACAGAAAATGTCAAGGAGAGGAAAACAGTTTCTTTATACTTTCACACGTTGTTGTCGCTGTTAAGCATGTATTTTTCATTAAGGCTGTTATTCTCCTATATACCAAGAGTATAGTGTATTTTGAGAGAGATTGAAACAGAGAGAGAGAGAGAGAGGGAGAGAGAGATTATGAAACTTTTGTAGTGGGATGCAGAATTTAAACTTCTTAGGGCAAAGACACCAAGAATTTGGCAGTATGTTACTAAGTGACAGATTTAGAAAGTTCTTTGTCATTTGATCTTCAAGCTTTTCCTCCTTTTGCTTTTTATACAGAGTGTAGGCAGTAAAAATAGTTGTGTTGGTTTTCGTTCTGAGTGTGGTTTCACTTCTTTGTCTTTCATGTGGTGGCAGGCTGTCGAGTGCTTGAATTTATAGAAAATACCTCCAGGCAACACTTAAAATCTACCCTTGGAATATTTTCTTGACTTTTGTTTGATAAAATTGTGTGAATATAGACTGACTCACATTAGACTGGGTTTTCACTGATTGTTTTAGCCTCAGGAAACCTAGGTTTAAATCCTAACTGTACTGTCTCCTAGTCATGTGATGGGTGATCATGTGGTATCACTTCAGTTCACAATTTTTATATGTGTTACATGTTAAAAGCCACATTTTCTGTGCTTTCACTAAGTTGTCTGGCATTCTTTAAGAAAAATATGTAAAGTATTTCATTGCAAACCTAAAAACCCACCAATGGCTCACTACCAATACTGAAGTATTTCTACATTTATTTGTGTATTACCATTCAGGGAAAACCTTTTTTTGAGAGGAAAAAAAACCAAACCAAAACAAACAAACAAACAAACAAACAAACAAAATATATATATATAAAATGGAGTTTGGATTTTCCCTTGGAAAAAACAGATGTGGGAATGATGGGATTGCCAAGGTCTCTGGGCGGATCTGTTAAATCCAGAAGCAAAATGAAAAGGGAAGAGAAATTTTTCTAAATGCGCATGTGCTGCTTGTGAGACAGGCCTTTGGTTTCTCAGGCCCCTGTTGTTGATTTGCAGTGCGGCTCATTTTCCTGCCTGTGGAGTTTGTATGCAAATGTAATATTAGCACATAATTATGGTATAAAAGCATGAATTCCATAGGCAGTCAAAGGCTGTGGACTAGAAGGTGGTGCTGTCTCAGAGGCCTGGTGTCGTGAGATGGAATTTCCACTGTATGTGTTCCTTTCCAGAGAAAAGGGAAACCTATTTCTTTTAAGTTTTATCCAGTCCTAAGGACTCTCAATTTTTACTAAATGGCCCAGGACAGGTTCATATCTATGACGTGAAAGAGTCTTTAAATGGTGGAACAGATTTGAATCACTTGTTAGTTGTTTCCTTAGCATGTCTTCAGTTCCCACCACACCCGGGGGAACAGAGCCCTGTAAAAGTCAGGAGAGTGGGGAAGTATATTCATTTTGTAGATTAATGACATTAATTGCTGATGCAGGGAGTAGACCCAAATCAAGAAGTTGTGGTTTCTTTATTTTTCCTTAGCAGATACTAATTTATTTAACAAGTTTGAAGTGTCAGAGAATTCAAAAGTATCATTGAATAAACTGCTTTGTAGCTATAACCCAGCTTTGTCACTTAGTAGCTGTGACACTTGGGGAGATTGCTTGGTTCCTTCTGAACCTTAATTGACTCATCTGCAAAAATAGTAAAGTTGTGAGGATCCCATCAATTATTCCATTTAAAGTACCCCCAGGCAGAACCAGAGCTTCACAAATACTAAGCGCCATCTAGTATTTAAACATTTTAGAAAAATTTAATTTATGCAAGGAACTATCCCTCTAGATGGAAGTTCTTGTAAAGCCAGAACAAAAACAATGTGTTTAAAGTCTTCTGTTGGCATTTGTGTGATGGAATTTGGTGCAATTATTGTTACACTAATAGCATTGCTGAGAACAAGGGGTGCTGGCTCGGTGAACCTGGGCTTCATTTTTACTACATCAGAGCCCTCGTTTTGATTTAGAGAGGGATGCTGACATGGGATGATGCAAAATAATGCTGATTTGTAGCAACGGGGCTTGAGATTTGACATATGCATGGAGTGAGATAGAAGTTCATTTTCTAGACAGCCCCTGTCATTGATTTCCTGGTTACTTGTGCTCTGTGTCAGCAGCATCCAGCAGGAGCCGTGCCTCAGGGGTGTCTGTGGGGCTTTTCCAGGGGTGCTTTACTTCCTTCTTCCTTTTATTTTCCCATTTCCCCTCTCCATCCCACCATACCCTCTTTCCCCTTTTACCACACTCTGTATTCATTATTTCTTTACTCATCCCCCCTCAAGCCTGACGTTTGCCACAAAAAATCTGTAGACAGTTGACTACCAATGAAGTGACAGAAACGCTGATGTTAGTAGTCTCTCAGGAGATGCTGCTTTACTCAGGAAAGGTGGCCTCCTGTAGCTTGGCCTTTCTAAACGTTACTCACCATGCAGACCTTTTGTGTGGATTAATCATAGCTTCCGGTAATTGTTGAGCTTAGAGTTGTATTGCAAACCAAACTTCTTCACTTCTGTAAATATTCCTGATGAACTATGAAGGCAGCAGAAGGTCATTTGACCTATGGAGGCAGACAAAGTCAAAAAGAAAAGAAAAAAGAAGCAGCCATGGGTCGTGATTTGGCTGCCCTGGGTTTATGCATTTCTTAATGCTTTTTGAAATGAATGGAGTTACCAAGAGCACGAGTATGAAGGAGGGAATATTGTGCTTCAAAGCAATGTAACTGGTGCTCGAAGCATCCATGCATGGGTTGACTCTGCTGGAGGTGGAAGCATTGCAGCCCATGAGGACCAGGAAGTACTATGCTGGTCTGTAGGCTGTAGTGTTCTAACGCTATCAGCAGACAATGCCCAAGGAATATGTGTGTGGGGACACGAACTAGAAAGAAATGAAGCAGTTGCCACAGACAGGTGACAAGGTTTCAGCCAGTCATGGAAACAGATCAATTTTCTTTTCCAAGTTTTTTTTTTTTTTTATCATATGGAGTGAAACCGTATTGACTCTCGAGACATTGCTACTGTCACAATAAAGACAAAACCACGATGAAAGCAGCGTTGAAAGAGCTTTTCAAAATGGAGTTGGAAGGTCATGGTGGAGCAGGCCGACACAGGATTCCAGCTGCTGCTTACGAATGTGAACTTTGGTTTCGTTTTGCTGCATTTGACAGCAGACATCTGGAAGGACTGAATGACTGGATGATTACATTGCTGTGCCCAGGGGCTCAGGATGCATATTTTGCTTTATGGTTATTTGCACTTGTGTATCGTCTCTCTTTTCTTTGTCCTCCATGTGTCCTGTGGCTCCTGTTTCTTCTGAACATTCAATGCCCACAGAAGCTTTCACTTTTTCTGCACTTTTCAGGGAACAAAGAGTATGATTCAGGGTAATCTGGACCTTTGTCCCCTGAATTGCAATTCTCAAGTCCTCACATTCTTTTGTGCTTTCCAGTTTCTGAGTTTGGAAGGACAAGCACTGCAGAATTGTCTTGTCATGATGAACTCTTCCCCTGAGCCCGCGGTAATGCTATCGTGTGCTTCCTTCTCTATGAGACTGGCCGCTGACCCCTCATGTGCTATTGCTTCAAGTTGTACAGTTGCAAAGCTATATTTGCTCTCTTTGGACAAAGGGTATTTATGTGGCAATGGAGACTTCTCCCTTTTGGCCTAAAGTCAGAATCTCCCTTACTTTGGCCTTAGGCTTCAACCGACATTTTTGCCTTTCATAGAACCCAAGGCTTACCTACCACAATCTCCAGTTGTAAATTTTATGCTTTCCAACAGTCTTTAAAAAAATGGCAATTGATCAAGATGTCAGAATAACTCAGAGTCTTCTTAGTGATGCTTTTGTAGTTTGTGGTACACACCCTGGGATTGGGACATGGAGGACATGCTTTATGGCCATCCCCAGGGCACATGAGACCCTGGGAAAACTTGTTTTCTGTAGGTGCCTTGTTTATGTGTGATCACAATATATGCTGAATGTTTAAATCTAAAAAACTTATGGGAAAAGATGCATTGCCATTAATCCACTTCAAAATACTTCCCTTTGCTTAGGACACATATATTCCATACTTCTTGTCATTTTCTGAAGCAGTTCTGAAGTCTCTTTTATGGAATTCTTTATGAGATGTGATAAAAAAAATACAGTGAGTATCACCCAACAAATGGACATGCTCGTAAAAGTGGTGTGTTCTCATCCATCTTATTCACTGGACCTGACCCCATGTGCCTTCTGGTTCTTCCTCAAATTCAAAATAGCCATGAAAGGAAGAGTTTTGGATCAGTTCAGGACCTGGAAGCAGGTTGGATAGCACAACTGAAGACCTTTGAGAACGAGGACTTCCAGAGCTGCTTCTGAAAGTGGCAAGAAGGTCCCGGATGAGGGTATTTCAAGCGAGGGGGTGTGTTTTAAGGAAGGCTCATGGCAATGTGCCTTTGACTGTAACAAGTTTTGAAAATTTAAAAGCTCATCCTATTTTTGACCCCCTCTCATACAAGTAATGCCATTTAAAAATACTTTGCAAAGTTTGTAGACACACCTGAGGCCTGATGATTTATCACTAGGATTTAAGTGATAGGTAGAGAAAAAGTAGTGATATATTTGTTTATTGTCCAAAACCAAAGCACTTGATAATTCTTCATAGTTCAGACACCATTGCTTTCATTTCAGACCCGGGAATAATCTCTCCAAATTCTTTGTTGTCAAATGTGCCCTGTGTAATTTCTTATCTGTCACTGTGAGAAAAAGACAACCACGGTGTTATTATTCACGCCCCGTGGACTGGTAAGGAGCTCCTCTTGTTTTTCAGCTCCTCAAAGGCATTTGTCTCATGCTGCTATATGGTTAGGAAGCACCAATCATCCACTAAGTGAATTCTGGCTTCTGAATCCTTTTTCAAAGATCATTCCTGTGTTTCTTTGAAGATGGTCACAAATACACAGAGTATGTGGGAAAATGCGAACAAACATTTATTTTATGGCCATGTTAAATTGCCCTTTGGGAACTTGATGGCATAAATATAGAATAACACATCTCTCGACTCTGTTTTCTCTTGGACTTTTTAGGCTGCAATTATAGCAGTGCTGTCATGTTCTCCCTGGAACCCTGGTTTCCACACCCTGTCATTGGTGGGGTTGGGGTCTGCAGGTGAAGTAAGAAGAGTTCCGTTCATGCAGGGAATGCCCAGCCCTCACCTGACTCAGCTCTCCTGGGAGAGCAGAGTCACAGCTAATCAGAGGCAGAATGAATTGGAAAGATTTAATCTCCTGCAAGAGGCAGGCAGAGCAGACCCCATGCAAATGTTACCTGAGGTGCAGGGTTCGCAGGGGGCGGGGTGGGGCCCATGCATAGGGGCACAGCAGGTAAAGGTTACCCATCCGCAGATGAGGCAGCACAGGGGGTGGCTGAGAATGCTGGGGACCACAGTGCGGCTCACACTCGGGGGTCGGTCGTGGGTCTCTGGGAGCTTGGAGTCCTGAATTCAACCTTGTGTCTAAGTGAATGAGAACTGCCCAAAGTCTGGGTGTCAGCACCGTGTGGTAGCCCAGTCTCACACCACCCCATGCAAGCAGCGCTGTGCCAGTCAGCAGAATCGATCTGCTCACCAGGCCGCTTTCCTGGAATTGGAGTCCAGCCCCGGGGCCCTGGGATGACCTTGCGGGTCTGGAACTTTCTAGGGGATCTGTAGTGGGTTGGAAAGAAATCTAAAGGCTACAGAGAGGGTCTGGGAACACATCCAGACAGCACTAGCAGCTCCATCCAGGTCCAGGGACCAGAGGGTTTGGGATGAAGGGCTTAGAAAATGTCATGAAGAGATGGGTGATTTTGGGCTCCTGAACTATTGGAGTTGAATCAGAATCATTTGTTTGTTTGATCCTCCCTCCCTCCCTCTCTTCCTTCCTTCCTTCTTTCTTTCCTTCCTTCCTTCCTTCCTTCCTTCCTTCCTTCCTTCCTTCCTTCCTTCCTTCCTTCCTTTCCTTCTTCTTTCCTTCCTTCTATCATACAGGTAAATACATTTCATATCCCACAAATTAAGATAGTTTGAGATTAAAGAAAGAAAGTACAGTACTAACTAGGTCTTGGATGGGTGCTAGCTCTGGGACAGATGGTGACACAGATGCACAGTGATATGAAATGGTCTTCAACTTGCTTTGTGCATCTAGTTAATGAGAAAAATTTGCTATGTAGCTAATGAGAAAATTGCATAGACCATGTAGATAAAGTCTTGGCAGTTCTTATATTTTTGAAATATTAGGGAAAAGTCTTTCTTTATTTTGATTTGACTATGTCTGTGTGTCTAAACTCCGAGTTCCCAAGAGCATCCCAACAGTTAATAAAGGAGGCAATGGGCAGAGAGGGCCTGGGTTTAACCCTAGATTTTCCACTTGCTGCTTGGATGATCTTAGACAGATTGTGTCATATTTTGATGCCTCCGCTTCCTCATCCATAAATGGCAACAGTAACTGCACCTGATAGCAGTGCTTTTACCTGCAAATAACAGAAAGTGTGGAACCTCGTGGCCTAGACAAAGAGAGGCTGGAAAAGAAAGCGCTGCTGATCAGTAGGATCAGAGAAATGAGGTTTTTTCCCCTAGCTTTGTGTATGCCTTAGCTTGTGAAGGTTTCACTTTCTATGCAAGAGGGAGAGGGAAGAGAAATGGGGGAACTGTTGTTGAGTCAGTCCTTTTTGTCAGAAATAGCAAAGCAGTTCTAAAAGTTCCAAAGATCAGAAACTCACTGATAGGACTAAATCATGTCTCCTGGCCACCTTTACTCCAAAATTTAAAATTGCATATTGACCAAAGATAGCTGTTTATATTTAAGGGGGCGTGAAGTGATGTCATGGTTTTTGAATACAATGTGAACATTACTAAATCAAGCCAATCAACCAATCTACCACCTCACACATTTGATATCGCCCATGATGAGAACATCTGACATCCTTCTTATCAGTGACTTTGAAATGCACAGGAGCCAACTGTTAGCTCTTTTCAGATCTGGAGAAAAGACAAAGTTATTTCTCCATTCTAACCAAGGGTTTGTACACCTCTGATCACTGCCATTTTACTCTCTACTTTTATGAACTGAAACATTTTAGCATTCACCTGTAAGTGAGAGCACATAGTAGCTGTATTTCTATGTTAGGCTTCTTTTGCATAGTACAGTGTTCTCCATCCCTATTGCAAATGAAAGAACTGTGCCTTTTAAAGGCAGCATAGTATTCTGTTGTGTTTATTTCTCCACTTTCTTTTACCATTCATCTGTTGATGGACAGTTAGGTTGGTACCATTACTCGACTGTTTGAATATGAATGTACAACCACCACTTGGACTACTGACTTCAAACCTTGCTTGAATTTGGGATGGTAAGGGGATTACAGATTACAGATTGAGTTAGATGATCAAAAGTGTTACAGGACTTATTCAAATATTAAATGATGTACCAACTGCAAAGTTCTTAGAAAATTTACAAGTGCTTCAATGTTAGCATACTACCATTTTTGGTACGATCAAGAGATGTTTTGGCATTTTTATCTACATATTGAAAGCTGTCGTCACTTTTGGCAATAATTTTGAAAACCCTGTGGCAGTAAGAGGGAATTGCAGTGGATTGCTGTTGGGACAGGCAGAAGAAGGACATGGTTCTGGGGAGCAGGGCTGGAGGGAGAGGGGACCCCCAGAGTGGGCCAGGTGTAGGAGGCCACACCTGCTTGCTTATTTTTAGCTGCAGTAATATACTGTGGGCGCTCAGTCTCCCTCTCACATCTTCCATGCTGATGGACTGTGTCTATTTTGTCAAGATTGGTCCAGATCTAACATTACCTCTTTTACCTTCTTGGTTTCCTTTGGCTTAGGTTGCCACTGTCATTCATTCGGAGGTCGACTTGTTTGGTCTGCCCAGCTGGGATCCACGCACATAAGGGCTCCCACACTTTGTGGGCAGCTCTTTGCCAAGTTGCTAGCTTGGTACTTTTCAAAATGCGCTGAATGGTAGTTTGGAACTTGTCTCTGCTGACTCCACTGGGCTCAGTTTCAAATCTCTTCTAATCCACTAATGAACCTTTATTAAAGTGAGAGAGAGGGTGAATCAGTTTTTGGGCACATTGCTAAAATAAAGTAGGAGCAATGAAAAGATCAAAAGGGAACAGCAATACAGGGACACTGGGCTTCCCTACTGCTCCATCAGTCTCTTTGAAGCTGATTTTATTTATTGAAGATTATCAACATAATTCGGTTAATTTTCAGTGGTGGTGTTTCATTTTGTTTTATTTTGTTTCAATTTTGTTTCATTTTCCTAGGAAGCCGCAAAAAAGATTAGTATTCACTTGCAATTTGCCTACTTTTTAAATTTTCTTTTTTCTTTTTTTTTTTTTTTAAGTTCAGGTGGAATGGGTCAAATACCCATGGGGATGTATGTGGCTAAATAAGCAGTGTACTGCTAACTTTGGAGAACTTTTAAAAGGGATCTGGTGTGCCTGTAATCCCAGCACTCAGGAGGCTGAGGCAGGAGAATCATTGTGAGTTTGAGACCAGTCTGGGCTACAAAGTGAACTCAAGGCAGACCGAACTGCATAACGAGACCCTGTCTCAAAAAAGACAAAACAAACAAACAAACAAACAAAGGAATCTGGGGGATCCAATAGTAATTCTGAGCTCCCCTCCTGATGGTGCCTGTTGCCCTCCCCTCTTGGTCTCTTCTGCCACTGACTCTTGGTCCCCACGGCCAGAACGGCCTGAGTCTATCATGACCTCATGCGGAGCTGGGATAGAATCAACCTGTTCCTTTGCAAAATGTCCACTCATCCTGAAAGTCATCCATCAAGGAAGAGATGGCTTCCTGATAAGCCACTCACTTTCTGACAGCAGCTGTGGTCTGGTCTAAACTTTCCCTGTTCTTGTGTCACAGTTACCCACAGTCCTCTGCTCCTGACTGCTTCACCCAGCAATGAGCAAAGCATGTTCTGTTTGGTCAGAGCAGAGATGGATGAGTATCTCAAAATTCCTGGCCTCCCAGAAATGTGTGTTCTGCCAGGTAATTTACTAGATAAGAAATTACACTAACTTCAGTCACTAAGGTAAAAAAGAAAACCTTAAGTAAAATATTATTCTTGGTACTTGCTTTTGTTGGTTTATGGTATATAATTTCTACATTCATTGAGGTTAGTAAGTTCCTGTCCATGGCACATCTTTATTTACTTTAAGTAAATTCTATTCATTTATTTATTTTCCTTTTCTCTCTGCCTCACCCTTTGACCTTGAGCTCTTGGGCCTCCCCTCATTTGCAAGAGACCCATCCCCTTGTCTCTTTCTATCTGTCCTTTATTATCCTTTCGTTTGTGCTTTGCCTTACTCAAGTAAGAGACACCATACAGTATTTAAGTTTGTGTGACTGGTTCATTTCATGCAGCTCTATATTTTTCAGGTTCATCAATATTTCCACAAACATCTTAAATTTGTTTTTCTCCACTCTTTTTTTTTTTTTGTACCAAGAATTGAACTCAGGACCTTGTGCTTGCCAGGCAAGCGCTGTTCCACTGAGCTCTATTCCCAGCACTAACTTTTTAATTGGGAAGAAAAGACCGTTACGTAAATCTATTCTTAAGTATGGCCATGAATGACTTGGATTCACCTTTGTTTTTTCTCTTCCCCTCACTCTTTCCACATGTGTATAAATTGTAGATAAATAAGGTACATATACATAGCACACATATTAAATACACATGTATAAATATTTACCACGTGTATCTATACCTACCCCGTATCTGTCATATGTTATTTATTTTTGGTCACCCACATAGGGTTATTAATTGAATCAATGTTTTTAAACCTTATATAGCACTGAATACTTTTTAGAGTGGTTTCATACACCAATTCCTATCTGTCTGTCTATCTATCTATCTATCTATCTATCTATCTATCTACCTATCTATCTATCGTCCTCTGGTACTTATAGGGAAGAATGATTATGCTCAAATGAGACAGTGAAGAAGTCGTGGCTCAGAGCAGATTTCTGCCTGAGGTCAGAACACTAGTTACCAATGACAGTGACATTTGAAGATAATAGTTGATTGTGTTTTTATTTGTTCCTCAAACATTAAGATCTAGTGCACTGGACATGTTGTTTGGTGCTAGGGTTCACCAATGAGCAAAAGAAGAAACTAGCTCTTGACTTTAAGGAACTTGTGTTCTAGTAAGGAAGAAACAAGGGAATTGTACTACACAGCATATGAGGAAAAAACTGAAGGAAAATGTGAAGGAGGGCACAGTGGATGCTGGGTGTCCTGGGTGTGAGTTTGTGGATGAGTGCAGCCGATGTACGGTGGGATCAGGGGCTCAAGTTCTGAATTCTGTTGGAGGCTCTTGGGAGCAACCATTTAATGGTCATTCAAAAGGGAACTAAAAGCAAACAGTTTGCATGTAAGTTTGAGCTCATTTCCTCCTATTCCCTATGATTGGTAGTCTGTTTTTCTTTTTCTCCAACACCAGAGCATCTTGAAGGCCTGCTCTCATGCAACCTGTGCCCTAGCAGCTGCTTTTCAAACAGCTCTGCCTTCCCTCCCAAACTTCCTGGGCACATGCAGAAGAAGGGAGGCAGAACACAGCATTTGTGCTTGGTCCTGAGTTGTTCCGAAGTTCTAGGCTGCAACCCATAACCTACGTGTGTCATTAACGTCATCAAAACTGGGTGTTGGGGATATTTTGGAGTTAAAAATGTAACTTCAGCAGCCTCCCTGATACTGGACACTCTAATATTCCCGATGAATGGTTCAGCCTGCAGTTCTGGGACTGGGTATGTGTGTGTAGACAGGCATCTACTCTGTCTTGGTTGCACTTCTATTTAGTTGCTTGATTTGGCGTCTACAGAATGCTGTGTATACGTTTTTATGAGCTTTGGGATGATTTACCATAAAGGTTGCTTGATCTCTAAAATATGCTTTCGGTTTCAGAAAACCACAAATTATTCACCAAAGAGGCAAAGAAATTGGGGTCACTGAGCTAATTTCTTACATAATTTTCAGCTTCCTTTCTGAGTCCAGACATCTCTCAGCAGGACAGCTCTGATACTGCAGAGGAGGCGAGCAGGGGCGACAGTTGCTAACTGCTAGGTCCTCTGCTTGCTTTCCTTGCTACAAACCAGGAACAAGAGCAGAGCAGTGGATGGCACACACAGTGTAAACCTCCCTTTCCTATTTTATTGCGTCTGTAAGGAGAAAAGCAGGAGCAGTGGAAAACAACGTTGCCTTGTGTGAAGCAAAATTGTTCAAGGAAACAGTGTTGGCCTAAAACAATAGAATGAGTAATCTTTAAAATCTGGGACATTCTAGACTAGTCCAGAAATTAGATTACAGTACAGAAAATAAATCTTTGAAACTCCAACTGGCCTCAGTTTCTTCCAAGATACTTTACGGGTGACTTGGAATGATTTCTCCCAGGATAGTCAAAGATAAATAGAAAATAGCTTCAACGGAAAATGGAGCAGAGTGAGAATGAAAGAGTGATTGTAAAATACACAGGAGGAAAAAGTTGTAGTCTATATTGAGTATAAAGGACAAAGAAGGAGGAAATGGCCACACCTATATATCTAGCCTGAAAAGAAAATGTCTCCGTTGAGTGAAATAGAACAGACATGTATTGGTTTGAAAGTTAAGAACCTCAAGGATTTCTTAGGCGATGGCAAGTTCTTGGTGGACAGGTTTAGTGAGACAGATAAGTAGATGAGTCTGCAAAGCGACTAGGACAGAATGTCACTGTTAGTTAGGTTTTGAAAATCTTTCGCTCCAAAATGATCTCTTTTTTCCTCCTCTTTAGGAGGGGAAGGGAATGAGAGGGGTTGGGTGCTAATGGATTCTTTATTTTACAGATTACCATGTCATGGAGGAAATAGCTGTCGAGGCAGCAGAGAAGTCTTTTGGGGGCCTCAGAGCTATGAATTAAGCCCAGGGGGGTCTGGGGACATCAGATGCTTACATGACATCAGCAGGTCTTAATTGACTCAGTGGATGGGGTCCAGAAGGAAATCAGGTGACCGACAAGGGTGGCAGTGGAACTCAACTGCACTTATTAATGATTTCAGCCATTGACTAGAGTGTTCCAGGGAGCATAGGTTTAAGCATAGCGTAAGTTTTAAAGATTTCTTTGTGTTTAAGATTTTAGTTATCCCTGTTCCCCACAAACGAGGGGCAGCAGTTGTTCCGAAGGAAATGGACGTGCATACTGAAGCGGGAGGAAGAAGTCGGGGACTGTGTCCCTTTTCATAGCCAGGTCTGTGACTGGGGAGGAAGAGAGAGGGGTTCATGGTTTCTAAAAGGAGAAGGGAGGAGGGGAGATCAAATGGAGCTCCTCAGAAAGAAAGAAAGAAAGCAAAGCACAACAAAATAATACAGTGGGAAACCAGAGTTACTCCAGACTAATCCAGAAAATGACAGCTAGAATGAATGTTGACTTGAGGATAGGAGGAAGATAGTGCTGAAATGTGCCTGAAAATATCTGAAATAATCTACATTACATGGTGCTGCTGTGGAGGTTCAGGTTAATGAGTGAGTTCATTTTTTATACATTTATGATGCATGCAAAGTTCGTTTCATATCTGTGGTGAGAAAAGTGCCCAGTGCCTGTGAAGAGCTCTTCTGATTCTTCGCCTCTGATTCCATTCATAATTTATGCTTGATTCTCTCTGATTCTGGAATCAAGAGCAAACTCAGCCAAGCTTCCCGAAGTCTACACAAGGTGAAGTGTGAACATGTATTCTTAATTCTGCGTCTTTTGAATTGCATTCTCAGTGTTCTGAGTGACTCAGACTTGTAAGGCCTGAAGATTGTTTTTGAATTTGGTTAATTTAACTCGACTATAGGATAATTGGAAGCAAATGGTTTTACTTAATTTCGAGAAGTAACCATGTTCACCAAACAAAAAAAGATCTATCCCTCTTTCACTTGTTTTTTGTTTTGAATTTTAGAAGTACTTTTCCTTTTAAATGGATAGTATTAGAAAGATTATTTGTAGCATATTCCATTTGGATTTAAAGACTCTGCACATTGACTGACAAGCTCATTGGAATTACAGTATTTTGTCTGCAGCAATAGCTTTGTGAAATGTTTAGCTATGATCTTCTTTGTATCTATCCTGTTCACATCTACCTGTGATTCTTGAAAGTGAATGTTGCTTACTTTAAGAATTTTAGAAAATTTTCGACCATCCTTTATTTTTATTTTTTATTTTTTATTTTGAGACAGGGTTTCACTGTGCAGTTCAGGCTGGCCTCGAACTCTCAGAGACCCTCCTGCCTCAGTCTCTCGAGTACGGAAATTACAGGTGTGATGTTTTCTTCACAAATGTGCTTTGCTTTGCTCTTTCCTCCTTAATTACTCCAATAATAAAGACGTAGGGCATTGCTCAGTGGCACTTGCATATGAACACTATGTATTTTTTTTGTTCTTCCTGTGTTTTGTTAAAATATTTTACACCAATTAGTCTTCGAGAACATTTAACCAATCATTGGCTATGGTTAAAGGCATCCAGTGAGGTCTGAATTTCAGATATTATATTTTTCGGTCTTAGAATAATTTTTTTCATAGATCTAATTGCTTAAATCCATATCCTTTTGGCACCTTTGTCCACATTTTCTTCCAAATTCTTGAACATGTCCCATTATATCAAAACACAGTCTTTCAATACTAAATCCAATATCCTGTTTTCTTTGCATGCACCTATGCGGTTTGTTTTGTTTAATAACTGATTACGTTTTTGTACCCCCTTTCACATTAGTAGTTTGTGACCACATGCCAGATATCCTTTACAAAGCACGTCTTGGCTCTGTAAGATTCTTTCACCAGGGAGGGTGCAATTTCCTCTTTACGATGAGGCAGGCAAATTGAGGACCTTAGCATTGTAACCTGAGGGGCTGTGCTTGATCCAGCTGGACTGATGTCGTAGAGGTCTCCCTCCAGCTCTGGGATCTGCCTGTTTCCTTCGGGCCTCTCTCTGCCATGCATGTGACTTAGAGACCTGAAAGATGGGGGAGATTTGGTCTCTTTAGCATCTTGCCACACACTACAGTCAAATTTAACCAGTACGATGGGGAGACCCACCGTGTTTCCGAACCATCCTGTTTTCTTCATGTAGAACTTTTTCTCAGAATTACCATGGCATTAGTGGAGATTGTAACATACTTTACAGAGACTCCCTAAATCTGTGTTCATGCTTGGAATTCAGCATATGTCCTAGGGTGAAAATCAGGTCAGCATTTAGAGATACTTTCATTTCCAGGTTTCCGTGACCACGTGCATGAGTGCCACAGTCTTTGCGGGTTCTCTCTCCCCTCCTGCAGCCTCCAGTGAACCAGGTTTGCTCTGAAGCATTGATGACAATTGGCAAATGTCCCAGGGAAGAAGACAGCCCTTGAAGGACAGCTTCATTTGGAAAAATTCTTTGCTTTCTAAAACTTTTATTTATTTAAATTTGTTTCAATAATACAAATGGGATATTTTGTGGCCAATTTGTCTATTTCAGTTGGTCTAACAGAAACTTTCTTCTGCAACCAACTGTGTTGTACTGGTAAATGGAAATCTCCTCAGTCTACTTTAGTAAGTGTGGAGCAGCTCTGTTCTTCTAACCTAATATTCTATGGAGAGATCTTCATTTATTTTTTAGAGGAACTTCAGATGAGACTATCACAAAAAAAAAAATGGGCAGTTATGTGAAAAAATAGACTTTAAAAAATTGAACTTGTGGGTTGAATGCTCATTTATATTGCTTGGCATTGTTCACTCCCCTCTTATGTAGAAATGTACTAATAAAGACAACACTCCAATAGCCAAATTTACCAATTTTTTTAAACCTGGGAATTATTTGTTAGGGTGATTCCCTGACAAGGAAATACTACAAAGATTGAAATTAAAATTTACATACTCTAATGGGAACTTAAAGTCTTGATAAGGGCTCTTCCATGAAAATCTCTTACCCCACGTAGGACTGTGTGGAGTCCACAGAGCTCTCTTGAAGAACCAGCGCAGAAGGTAAGGATGATCTGGATGCAGACTTAGGAGCTGGCTGCGACTGGGAGTCTCCCTCTGACTCTGAGGACCCAGATCTAAGGAATGGACCATGGCCATCCTGGAGCAGGATGGCTATGTTTGTAATTTCAGTAGACTCTTGTATGTGCTCTAAACATATATGCCTTTTGGAATTGACCTTCTAGTGCCTTTATTTCCAACCCACTGTACTTCTCTGTTTTCGTCCACCACCATATTATTCCAACATGGTTCTCTATGTAAATTCCTCTGACAACATGAGTTTTACTTTGGCATTTCAAAAACACATAATTGTTTTATTTGAGTCTGACAATGGATGCACAATGGCTAGGTGTGGCACAAATTCCACTTTGCAGATAAAGATTCTCTAGGTCGAGAAGAAAAGCAAAACCAGGAACAGCAGGTGACCGGATTTAAACCCAGGTCACTTTACTTCTTTCTTCTGTTATTTCATTATGTGAATTTCTTCTAGTTCCTAGATGCCAGATGGCCCTGAGGAAGAACATTTCCTTACATCTGGTATATGGTTAAAAAGTTATGATTCTATACAAAAAATAAAAAATGCATTTTTTTTTTTTTTACCCTTTCCCATAACATTCTTTTCAGGTTCTGGCACTCACCAAGTTTAGGTAACAAAAAGGAGATTTATGTAACTTGTCTCAGAGGAGAGAAAGGTACAGAGACTCTCTTGACATCCTACGGAACAAGGTAATCGACTTTGGAAATGTGAAAGGTTTGCTGATCCTGGATGTGGCCTGACCCTAACTGCACTAGTGAGTTCCAAATTCCATCCTGCCTCTCCTTCAGCCCCAGTTCCACTCATGGATTTGAAAACATTTTCTCCCTCTTCGGTCCACCTAGAGGGGACGAGATGAAACTGAGTGACTGCATGTCGTGCAAAGGCAAGAAGAGAGACCCAAAGAATGGCAATTCCTAGGGCAGATGCTGTGATAAATTGTGAGAAAGACTACTATATGGGGAGTGAGACACGTGTGAAGGGTTTCCAACCTCACTGAGGACAGAGATAAGCTATCTAGGTTGAAGAACATACACCAATCTAATGTTCTCTTTTGATAGCTTACTTAGATGGTAAGATATCAGCAATTTTACATGGTTCACCCTAAAACTTTGTAACTCATTTCTATTGGGAAGCAGTAATTTTTGGTAATACAAGCTATATGTAGTTAACAATGGGATAAATTAGCAACTCCCTTGACAATAGGATGAATTCTGAGTGGGGTTGGACCATGAGACAGTTTTATCTTTGTGTGAACATCGTATGGTTTACTTAACCCAAGCGGAATGACCTGCACATGCTGTGTGCATGTGCATGTACATAAAATTTATGGTTTGTTAGGGTTACTATGAACAAAGTAACAAGCAATTCAATCCACAGAAGAGAATATGATGCAACCAAGACACTTAGTAAACACAGAGTATGTAACGCTGCTGCCAGCGTAACAGGGCAAAGGTTTCATTGTTAGTTTTTTTCTTTATGTCAGTAGAAGCTCTCCAGTATAAAATAATGATCAATTATAGTATTGTAAATACATAAGTCAGTAATATAAACACTTAGGATCCTTATCAAGTAACGTGCACTCTATGTAATTGTATGTGTGCTATTTTTACATGACTGGCAGTAAGGTAGGTTTGCTTATACAAACACCACCACAAACACATGAGTAGCACATTGTGTAGTGACTTCACTGGGCAGCAGCACTTTTAAAGCTCCGTTATAATCTTAGGGGACCACCACATAACACGTAGTCCAGCACTGATTAAAATCTTACCATGTGGTGGCCAAATATATATGCAGGCTTTATTAGTATACGTCCTGGTAGACTATATGGATATTTAATAAGTAAACTCTCAGTCCTGACTTCGCTCTATAATGTATTAGCCAGATGTCTGCCACTATAGAAAGATGACTCCTGGCACTCTGGGTAAACGCTGATGTCAGGGTACTGTGCCGGTGACTTGGAGGGCACCAGCGTTTTGCTTTACTCAGAGCTGCCACTGAGCAGGCCCTGCATTTCCAGGTCTGCTTCCTCCAATATTTTCCTTGTGTTTGGCATCTGAGCTCTCTTTCTGTCTTGAGAACAAAGTTATGCATTTAAAAAATATTCGCAGCTACATTTTAAACACACGATGTTCCTTGTCAGAAAATCTTCCCCATTGCTAGAAACGGAGGACACAACAGTCTGAGGTGAGGGGAGAAGAGAGAATCCATGAATGATGAAAGCTAAGCATGCAGCAGCTTTCCCATAGTTAGGCAGTTGGAAATGTATTAGTAGAAAGGCAACATAGAAATGAGATGCAAATGAAGCTATTTTTAAACCATAGAGCTAAGGCATGAATTCTTAAAAAAATTGTAAGAACTTTTGTCATATTTTTACTTGGAAAAATTCAGATAGGATCAGGTATTGTTATTTTTAGTTCAATTTTTTAGAACAAAAGTTTACCAAAATAGCATGCTTTCCCACTTCTTTTCTCCACAGTTTAAAAAAGTGAACAGAATGTTAGGTAACCCTAACCTTTCTTTGTCAGTCTCCTTTGCTCTTAAATTCATCCACCATCAAATTACATCATATTTCTTCCTACTCCACGTCCTATGACAGGGTGTTTATATAAATGAATCCAAAGCCCTGACTTCTTATCTGTTTCTCTGAGCAGATAGTGAGAAATCAGATGCCTGAACCCAGTGATTTGATTTCATACAAACAGATCTTGCTAGAATACTTCTTTTGACCTGGGGTATTGGATTTATTTGTCAGCTTCTTTGCCAGGTGAACAGTGGTGATGTTTACTTTTTTAAGATGTGTTACAGTTTTAAAGATTTTGTTTGTATCTTGCTAAAGTAGCTGAACTGAGGAGCACTTATATGATTGACTAAAACAAAAATCCAAACCAAACAAGACTACGTTAAACTCTCAGGATCTTGACTCTACCAGCACATCAGCGTGTATTGGCTGGGAATGCATAGAGCCAGCTATTTCTGCTAGTGACAACCCTTTGAACTCCAGATGTCTGTGTGTAACACTACATAGAAATCTATCATGGATCCTTTCAAAGAGAACATTATATGAGCTTTGATTCCACTTGAAGAGTGGGGTTCAAATTCCAAGCTATTAGACTAAACTGCCTGGGTGTAGAAAGGGTCTTTCTGAGTAGGACACAGACTGTGGGGCTAAAGCTTGGACCACGGCCATATAATCAAGAACGCCTGCCAGACATTTCTGCTTTCTGCCTTTCTGTCTCTGGTTCCACCCCATATGATTGTCAGTCTCCTCTCTAAATAAATATTGAAGATATATTTACACAGCTAAGGTGTGCCAAAATACACAGCTGCCCAGGCTGTTCACATATCTTGGTTTGGCCTGGGCCAGCTGAAGAAGTAATGAGGAAATATACAGCTCTGATGATTTATTTCCCTCATTCATTTCTCCACATGTATTTGTGTTGATTGATTTTTCAGTAGGTTGCAAAATACTTTTGAACTGTACATTCAAATCCACAGTAACATAACTTCAGTTAGATAATTCTTAGGTTTGAACAAAAACTTCAAGTACAAAGAACCTATAAAATGGCCTAATAGGGGAACCTCATTTAGTTTAGAAGTTTGGGTAGCACTTTCCAGGTGAATGGATTTCATTTTAGCAGACTCATGCTTGCATGTAAAATAGTTCTTGATCATCTCACCCCTCCCTTCATCCCCTCTACCTTTCACTGTTTCCTTCCTCTTTTAATAGTCGCCTTTCTACTTGCATGTCATTTCTCTGTTTCTCTTTCTTGTAATTTCTACATGTGAGAGAAAACATGTATTTGTCTTTCTAAGTCTGGCTTGTTTACTTAAGTTGATGATCTTCAGTTATCTTCATTTTTCTGCCACTGACATAACTTTATTCTTCTTTATGATTGAATAAAACCCCATAGTGCATGTATACCGGGTTTTGTTATCCACTCATCTATACAGGCAGATCAGGTTGATGATGTAGTTTAGCTATTATGAATTGGACTGCAATAAACTTTGATATGCAGGTATCTCTATCGAATGCTGAAATTCTTTTGGAAATGCTATACTGAAAAGTGGTATAGCTAGATCATTTTTAGTTTTTGAGGAAGCTTTCTACTAATTTCTGTAGTGGTCATAGTAATTTACATGCTCATCAACAGCTTATAAATGTACCTTTCCCCCCACATCCTTGCCAAGACGTACTGATTTCTGATTTTTATACTCTTAATGTTAGTCATTCTGATAGGGGTGGGATAGAATCTCAGTGTAATTTTGCTTTGCTTTTTCTTGAAGGCTAAAAATGCTGGAATTATTTTCATGTACTTATTGGCCTTTTGATTTTTTTTCTCTTGAGATGTTCTTTTCTACTCATTTGCTGGTTTATGATAGGTTTATTTGGATTGTTGGTGTTATGTTTGAACTCTTTATATATTCTGTTTTTTATTTTTATTTTTATTTTTTTTGGTACCGGAGATCAAACTCATGACCTAGTGCTTATGCCACTGAGCCAAATCCCCAGCCCAAGCTCTTTACATATTCTGGATATTAATTCTTTGTCAGGAATCTGGCTGGTGGGGATGTATTTTTGTAGGCTGCCTTTCACTATTTTGATTGTTTCCTTTGCTGTGCAGAAGCTTTGAATTTGATGCACAGTAATGCTTTGGCTTACAAACACTTCTGTTTGTGAACAATTCAGATGACAAATGGAAGTGTTTGGCAAAGTTTTGCTTCTGTTAGTGAATGCTGCATTGGGTGATGAACACGACCACAGCCATCTTTCCTGAAGCATGGAATGAATTCAGTTCATGAACCAAGCTACCATGGTACTGCCATTTGACTATACTTCCTATTGTTTCCTGTGCTATTGGAATCCTATTAAAGAAGGCTATGGCTTGAAGCTTTTTCACTACGTTTCCTTCTAGCAGTCTCAAAATTTCATGACTTATTTCGGGGGATTGATCCATTTTGAACTGAATTTTCTGCAGGTTGAGAGGTAGGGTCTAGTTTCAATTTTCTACATATTGGGTACTCAGTTTTGCTGTGTGGTGCTAAAGTCTTTGATCCTCTGACCTTAGTGGCAAGCTCCTCACAAGTGCACTTTAACAAAAGAGAGAGCAACCATTTGTCTGAAGTTGACATTGAGTAGTCAGGGAATGTTGAGTTGGTTTCCCTTCTCATATTCAAATATTTGGAGTTTGTCTTGGTTACTTTTCTCTCTTTGTTGGGAGAAAGTACCCAACATCCAAACAATGGTTTGTTTAGCTCACAGTTTGTGGAAGTTTTGGTCCATCATCAGCTGGCTTCAAGGCAGGGTGGCATGTCACAAGGTCAACAGTTCAAGGAAGTAGCCAGCAAAAGCAGCCAGAGCATAAGGGGAGAACAAGCCTCTACTCCTCTTTTATATTGTAAGCAGGCTACCAGTCCCCCTGGATAGGAGTAGCAATCACAAAATCTCTGTGTCCTCCTCTTGCACAGGCTCAGGATCTTTGCAAAGTGAGGACCTTGGCTGCCAACGGAGTTGTTTAGTAAAACTTCTAAACTTCCCAAGTTGACCCAATGTATTGACCATAACAGAGTTATTGACCAGCACAGCTCTCAACCCCTCCTAGAGAGGACAAGCAGAATCCTTACGGGACAGTGAGTTTCAACGAAGTCGAGGGGCATGTGTGAGCATGTGTGTGTGTGAGTCAGTGTATGTGTGAGAGACTGTATATGCATGTGTGATAACCTTGAGAAAAACATAGCTGAGAATCAGGTAGATAAAGGTAAGAAGGGATATTCTTAAAAGTCACACTCTCAAATATTCATGTAAACATCAAATTTCTTCTGAAAAGCACTTCCCAAGTCACAGTTAAATGATCCAGCAACAGCCAAATCACTATCTTCCAATGTAGGCCATTTCACTTTCATTGGCTCTTTCTACTGGAAAAAAACATGAAGCTGAATATGGTAGACACTGTAACACTCTAACACTTCCCAAGTGAATGTGTAGACGACAGTGCTCAGGGATGTGTGGTGGGGGTGGTGGGCTGAAAGGTTACTTTATTTATAGTTTTCAGAATGAGAATTTATTCTGAAAGTAGAAGAAACCAATTTGCATTTTGAAAAAGTCCAGTAAAATCTTAAAACAGTAATTTAGAAATATTTTATTTGGAGGGAGTCATAAATGTAATTCATTATAAGGTTTCTAATAGCTACTTCATTTAATTGCTTCTTTTTTCTTATTTGTAAATATTCCAGAAATTACACTTGGCAGGATGAATATCAGCATGCAAAATTCAAACTGAATAAAAAACTATAGCTATTTAAAGTTAATTAAGGATAGAAATCTAGTCTTTTTGGATGGGGTATTGACTTAACTACATCTTAAAAACATAAGTGATATTCTTCTTGCCTTCAAGTAAGTAGGCTCCCAAATAAATCATTGGAACATGGACATCACTGTACCTACAGTTAGTACTGTGCTGGGCACTTACTGAGACTTTTGTAGAAATATCCTTCCCAAATCACTGTCATTGAGTGTCAAGCACAGTTAGTATCTATCTCAGAGAAAGCTATTTGTACCATTAAAATGGCTAAGTTGTCTTAAAAAGACTGGATCTTATCAGGAAAGGACTTTTTAACAAACTTTTTTAATGGAGAAAATTTGTTCTTGAGATTTTTCCCATGGGAACTTGAGTTTTCTCCTTTTCTCTTCCCCAGAAGAAGCTGTACATTTTGAGGATAACCACGTGGTAACAAGCAAAATAGCCCTAAATACAGATACATACCTTAGAATGAATAAATATTTCTTGTATGGCAGAGATTATATGGCATCAAGCTGAACTGAGGTCACTAAAGTCCTATGACTCAAATTTCATGTTTTATCTAGAATTCACATGTGTTTTGAAGCAATAGTGCTATCTTCTCTATGAAACTAACATCTGCACAGCTAAGTGCAGCCAGGTGGTCTGACTAGGGCCAGAGGAATAAAGCTTGCTATTTTTGAGAGTTTTGAGTTCATCGATATACATAATACATGCTTGTGTATGTGAAAATCTATAACTAGTAAGTAGGTGGAACCTATGATTGCCAAGAATATCTATTTTCTCTCTGTGTTATTTTCCTTTTGTTTATTTTGTTTAAAATTTTTCTTCTTTGCTTTCAATAGTACTCTATTTAAACATTAACATATCCTTAAATCAACAAATAAAAATTCATGTACAGTATCTAGCAGGTACAACATAACACTTTTAAATGGCTGAATTGAGCTAACTGACAAATATTATCTTATACATTTATTATTGTTCTGTGGCAAGAATGGTTAAAATATACTCTCAGCAACTTCCATGAATACAAGGCATTATTACCAACTATAGTTATACTTTGCACAATAGATCTCTTGAAAGTATTCCTCCTGAAAGCTTGTATCCTGTGACCAACATCTTCCCACTGTCAGCCTCTGTAACCACCATTCTACTTTCTTTTTAAATTCAACATAGAAATGTAATCATGCAACATTTTGTCTTCCTGCACCTGCCTTATTTTGTTTGACATGATGTTCTCCATGCTCATCTATCTTGCCACAGTTGAGAGGATGCTGCTGAATAGTAGTCCACTGTGTATGTGCACCATTTTCTTTAACCACTCATGCATTCCTGGTCATTTGTGCTGACTGTATGTCTTGGCTATTGTGAATACTGTAGCAGTGGGCCCGAGTGCGCAGGTGTCTGTCGGACATGCTGATTTAATGTAGATATCTGTGATGAGAATGTGGGCTCATGTGGAAGTTCAGCTTTTAATTTTTTGATAATACTTTATATAATTTTTCCTACAATTGCTGTACTAAGTTACATTTTACATGCATTTTTCTCTGGTACTGGTACTGTAGTCAATCTCTTCATTGCTTGCAAACCTTTATTGTGGACTTACTGCATATTTGGCATGATGGAAAGTGCTTTGGTGCTCAGATAAAAGGCACAGCTGTGCTTAAGAGCTGATGTGATTATTAAACAAAGGTGACAGGGTGGACAGTCAACCACATGTGAGAAGAATAGCAAGAGAACTGAATCTAGAGGGATGTAGAGATTTTTGGCTTGGGCTACTGAGCAGATAAAAAGATTTCATTATTTTGAACTTGAATATATTGGCACCTTATTTCCAAACAGTATTAGACTGGAAGCAAGGTAAAGTTCCTCAGTTTTAGCTCTTTTGGCATATTAGTGAAATGTACTTTGCAATTATGAGCAGCTGGTTTGAAGACTGGATTCATTTTTATTCCTGTTGCTTTGACGAATGAGAAATTAATTTGATAGACAAGAACTCATCACTTGAAAGAGATGTTAACAGTTGGATTGTCCTTGATTGCATGAGGTGATTTACAAGGAAGTTTATTGCATGCCTGATACAGTGGGCTAATTCTTGCCTTATCTGCTCTCTGACAATTTATATAAATTTTATTGTGCAAATTTTGCTATTCAGACTCAAATTGAACACATGTGTACACACTCTTTATATGAGGATATTAAGATAGGAATTGGATCTGCACAACCAGAGGTTTTAAATAAATTAATTATAATTTTATTTTAAGAATTCGAAGTGCCTTGAAGTGTTTCCTCTAAAAATAGAGTTGTTTTTTTGGCCAACACAACTTTCATGTTTCTGCATGCCTTCTGAGTGAAGAGCTGGCTGCTTTTCATTCTGGACTATGTTTTCATGAACATTTGTGTTGTGAACAGCTTTGGAAGATGTGACTTGCACCCCATGCTGCAGCAAAGGCCAGGCATGCTTACCTCCCATTATGAACAACTCAGGTTCTCTAAATCCCAGGTTTTTTGCTGTAACACAGACACTACCCCTGCAGGTGCTTCCTGGCCCTGTTTGCATCATTTTGCAAGAAGGAAGGTCTGGAGAACTGGCACAAAAATGGTGATGCTTTGCCTAATGCTACAGCTCTGACCCGTAAGCTAGCCCTTGCCTGGGATCAAGGAATTTTGTATTTTCTGCTCGTATTCATGTAACTTTGGCAGCTAACTTGTCAACTTGAAAGTAGAGTCAATTCTTAGATCATTTTCAGTTTTTGAAAGTTACTGCATTCCAGAGTCTTATTTTACAGCGTGTGGACTCTATCTATATTATACCATAAAATATAAGACATTTCATATTTCTCAGCTTCAGAAAAGGTGGAATGCTAAGTTGTAGGTGAAACAACAAAAACCAAAACAAACAAAACAAATCTACAGCATCTGCTTTTCTTTGTGTCTTTCATTGTGACTTCAAATGAATGTGGTGCCTATAATGCATCACATTTATTACACATCACAATTCTTAGAAACTTCTCAGCTAGAAATGTTGGAGTGTAAGAGTTCATTTAAAGGAATAGCTTTTGGGAAATGTTAATGTTTATGATCATTCACAGTTCATTTCTTTCCAGTACAGTTGATTCATCTAAGCACTATAAAGAAAGGTTTTGCTTTTGTTGTAATTAAATTTACTGAGGTATAGTTTAACAAACTGCATTTTATTGCACAGTAATAAAGTGCACAATTTGAGTATAGACAGCTGAATAAATACATCTGTAAAACCACTATCACAATCAAGTCAAAAAATTCCCACCATTTCCAAAGGATTCCATGTATCCCTTGGACCCTGAACAAATTTTGGTAACATGCATAAGCCCTTCGCATGGTGACATTTGGGAATAATATCTACCGAGGAGTTTTTGTCAACTAAATATTTTAGTTTTTCAACTTTCTGAAGCAGTTATGTTGGTCAATTTTCCATTACAGTAACAAATACCTTAAATAAACAACTAATGAAGAGAAAGACATTATTTTGGTTCACAGTTTTGGTCCATGATCAGTTGATCACACTGGTTTGGGCCTAGACTGCTATGGGAGCCTGTGGGTCACAAAACCAATTCACCTCATGACCAGGAAGTAAAAGAGATAGAGAGAGGAAGTGGTGGCTGGGGTTCCATGATCCCCTTCAGCAGGGACAGCATACTCCTAGCAATCAGAAGACCTCCCATTAGGGCCTGTGTCATACTGGACCCAAGATCAAGACTTTGCCATGTGTACCTTTGGAGATACTTCATATTCAAATGATAACAGTACTAAGTTTTGATTTTTTTCTCTTGGTAGTTTTCTTTCAAGTTTCTTCATTTTAGTTTTTTATCCTCTTTCATATTCCTTGGAGCAGAAAGACTGAATATCTTCATAAACTTAAATAAGTGGGGTAAATGAATTTGAGAAATTTCAAGAATAAATTGCTTTGCAGAAAAAAAGTTGCAGGAAAAAGAAGACAGGTGGTAATGTATTAGAGCAGAAAAACTGATCATCTAAACAATGGAAAGTGGTAGATTGTTTATTCAATTAAATGATAAATTATATAAATAAAATTCTCATTTCTTCATTCACATTATTCATGTTTGAGATTAGGCTATTACCTGCTTTTTTAAAACAGGTGCATTTTCTGTGGAAGACTTTGTGATTGTTTGTTTTCATCTGACTCTTCATAATCAATACGTTCAAACTCCAGGGGTAGATTTTGCATGTGTTTCTGTGGGCAGTGTCAGATGAATCCTATTAGTCTTGAGACCTTTCAAAGACTGAACTGTGAGCAGAAATCAAGAAGCAGCTTTCTGACAGCACTAGCTGTGTGTGGAGGACAAGACACTTATGAGTTGTAATTCCAAAGATGAAATAGGTCTAAATAATGCTTTTGCTAGAGCGTACATTTTTCATGTAATTTCTGATGTCTAAAGCAAGCATTTTCCTGCGATCGTCTCCCATCAGTTTGGAGGGCAAACTTTACTTTTCCGAATTCGAGTGGATGTTGTGTCTTCTGTCTGCTCTACCTAAATAAGGGAAATGGCAAAAGCCGTTGGGGAACCTGTGAAATGGAATACTTGAAGTTAGTTACCTAAGGTTTTTACATCGCTCCTCCAGCCTCTCACTTTTCACTGAGTCGAGGATCTTTTCCTAGTTTGAGGGACGAATAGGCCAGAATAAAAAGGCGGGGTGAAGCGCGCTGTGATTAGTCTGCAATCTATCACCCCCTTGGCCATCTGGACGCGCTCAGGGGAACACACGCGGAAACACCACCGCGTATGTATTTTATCTCCGCGTCGCTGCTGCTTCTGTTCCCCTCTGCAACCTTTTCTTTTTACCAGTGGGATGGCCAAAGTAAGAAATATGAAAAAAAAAAAAGTGCTTTCAAGATTCCTTTTTAAAGAGAAAGTTTAGGTTACCAGCAGTCCAGAGGAAGGTGTACGATTTGCAGGTTTCTGCTCCCGCGCAGGCGCAGTCTTCCGTATCAACATCTTCCACCGCCGCGCGGCGGATGTGACAATTGATTGGCCTACACTGGCGCATCATTACCACCCAAAGTCCGGAGCTCACAGTAGGGCTCGCTTTTGGTCCTGTATTTCTTATGGAAGAATACATAATGCTATGTGTATAGAACGGTGAATATTTTAAATCAACATGCCACCGTCCCTTCTCAGTACTATCAAGTGCTCCCGTTTCCAAAACAGTCTCTCGAAAGCAGCAATGAAGAATCACAACGTACAAGGGGGGCAGGCTCAAGAAACCTGGTCCCCTTACACAGACGCAGACCTAGTTTATGACTTTTAGTGTACTTGAGAGTACCATTAAACTGGCTCCTGGGTTTCTATATATATAGCACTATGATTAAAACAGTAATTAGATGTTACTTAGTTTAGGGAGGTAGGCTGGGCTGTATTTACTACCATTAGATCAATTTGTGTAGCATCAAACTCTTAGAGTATTTTGGGGATCACTCTCCTGGTGGGGGAAATTTTTTCACTGTCTCTAACATGCACTGTCTCAGAGGAACCTGCAGCCATCTCACCCTCACATATATGGAAGTGTAAGAGTACTTCATTTCCCCTCTATTCAGCCAGAAGCAGTATCACTTAAAAACTTTTCCCCATTTAAAAATTTTTTACATCTGAGACCCCTGTGAATTATTCCTGGTAAGTATTTCCTGCAGTTCACAATGTGGGGGTGCTTTGAGCCGAGATACAACATTATTTTTATTTTGTTTTCTTTGTTCACTTTTACTGCTGTAACATTTCAAATCTGCACTGGCCTAAGAAGGAGGGCAAAGTTGCCATAAGGAAAGAAAGCCAGCTGAAGGGGGCCAGGAAGACCCATATACACAGCTTACTCTGTTGAGAAACTCAGTAAGTGATGCTCAAGAAGACGGAGGAATTGCAGTGAGGGCTAGGATGAGGTTGAAAGTGGTACGATTGAGTTGGCCCTGAGCTGAAGTCCAGTCTGGGAGCTGACACCAAAGAAAATGACTTTTCCCTCGTTATCCTCTTATTACACAGCTAGAACACAATCTGGGAACTGCAAAAAAAGACAATGGGATGGAGAGGTTGGTTTCGGGATTCAGACGAGATAAAGATGACTGGCCCAGAGAAGCATCTTGGTCACAAAGGAGTCAATGTGTGTCGTGGGTCCAGCAGGTAAGGCCAGCAACAGGGAACTGAGGTAATGGGGATCATAAACCCAGAGGAAACACATGAAAGCCCAAGAGCCTACAACTCCTGGGTATGGGGAGAAAAGATCAATAACTGTGGTCAAACAATCTCACTGAGAAAGGTGCACCAGGCTCACAGCTCAGGGCCTGAGTCCCGGGATGCCAGACTCAGGAATGGAGGTTGGTTTCAAGGCCTGAACTCTGTCCCAAGATCTCTTCTGTATAGATGCACACAAGTGATGCACAGTTTTGATTTGTACTAAAGATGCTGCTTTCAGCAAGTTGAATTCTGCCTCAGAAGGGTGTGGCACTCTAATTAATGGTCCACCTGAATGGGTGCCTCCAGCCAAACTGAGTCAATGTGGTTCTGGGCTTGGAAGACCCACCTGAGGATTGCTGGTGGAACAGTATAAAAGGAGGATGGGAGAGGAAGATTGCCTGTTGCTGATTTTCCTGAAGAAGCTGCTTTTTGGTGGTTTTTCTTCAGAGGAGCTTTGGCTGCTGTCTTTGTTTAGGAGAACTTCGATTCTCGTCTTCATTGTGAACCTTGCCTGCTGGCTCCAGTGCAGATCTCTCACCCTGTCGGCACAGACCTTCTACCTTCTGCTGCTGGTCACTGGGCCCTTCTGGTGCAGATCCTTGATACGGACTTGCATGGATGAGGATGTGTGCACCAAGGTTTTACTGGGTCTTTGGATCTCCAGTGAGCACACAGATGTTTTCATTCATCTGCATCTGACTCCAGTAAGCTTTGACTAATGCATATGGTAACTGAACAAATGTGGAGAAGGATAAGTTTCTGATGCATAGTTCAATGGAATATACTTGGAATTATAAAGAAAAAGCGGAGGGACACTGTTAAAGTAGATGACAATGCTCAGGTTGAAAAAAAGTGTGATCTCTTCAAAGCATCATTTCTTTACATTGAAGCATGGAAATAGTTCCTCATTAATGTACTCATTAGTTCATTCATCTATTCATCAAATGTTTGTTAAATGTCTACTCTATGTGAATGTGTTCAATATCTTATAGAATCAAGTTTAATTACTTACTTTCATCATTTGTCTGTTTTGATTTTTAATAATGGGAGGCCAGTCTCTCTGATTGAGTTAGCAATTAAAAATAGAGCCACTGTTTAGATAGGTTCAAACTCTGGGAAATGATAAGACTTAGTTGAAAATATTGATGACAATAGAGAGAATCGGAGAATGATCATACAATTCTGAGGTGATGATCTGTGACTAAAACAGTTATTTGAGAATTTATTAACTATGATAATGGCAAGGTAGGATATTTGCATGGAAGTTGTAATTGATCAGACAACCCCTATGGAAGTTGGTTAATGCCCTTAAACTATAATAAGATGTTAGTTTGGTGAGTTACTCTACATTTATTTTTTCAGGTAATCATGACAGAGAATACTACATGAAAGAATGACATTTTTCTTTCCCTCTTTTCCCCTTTCTCCTGCCCTTTCCTCTCCTCTCCTTTTCTATCCCCTCCCTTCCCTTCCCTTTACTTCTCTTCCCTTTACTTCTCTTCTCCTTTCTTCTCTCCTTCCTTCCTTCTTCTCCTCTGTGCTCTCTCTCTCTCTCTT
The DNA here is from genome assembly GCA_004363535.1 of Dasyprocta punctata. Classification (NCBI taxonomy): domain Eukaryota; kingdom Metazoa; phylum Chordata; class Mammalia; order Rodentia; family Dasyproctidae; genus Dasyprocta; species Dasyprocta punctata. The sequence continues at coordinate 82,568 of RJWM01002373.1, read as the reverse complement.
TCTCTGCCTGTCTCTCCCCGTCTTTCCTCTCCCACCCCCAGTTCAAATTGTTTGCCAGAAATGGTCTAAAAGACTTTCCTTACTCTTATACTGTATTTATAGCTTGTGGTTGTTGAGACAGCCATTGTATTTTCCTGAAGGAATGGCTATTTTTACTTGGTTCTGTTTTTAACACAATATCGTGTGAGCATGGGTAAGTTTGAGTTAGCAAGGAATAAGCAGAAAATTTAGGAATCAACCTCTACAAATTAAGGAGAAAAGATTATTTTGAGTAGCGAAGTATTTTCAATTATAGATTTTTCCCAAGAGGTTTTATAGTTTCTTTTATCTTGACCAGAATAGATATGAACTATTTTATTTAGATGAACATTTTGTTGAAAGAAGACAAGGTAGAGAGTTAGAGAGAGAAGAGTTTTTTATTGTATGTGAAAGACTTTGGGTAGCAAGTGAGCAAGAGTGGTGTCGGCAGAAGGGAGATCCTTGAATGAGAGATGGAGAAAGGAGACGGTTTCTTATTGGAAGGGAAGAAGAGGAGTGATTGATGGCTGGACTTTGAAACCAGGAGGCTACCACATGCTGCCTCTTCCTCCTAAGTTAAATTATCAGTGTGGTTTGCATTTATACATTTCAGTGTCTTTCAGGTGATCGTATATACCTGAACCAGGCTAGTTGGGTACAGTGCCTATTTTTGATGAGTGACTCTCTCCCTCTGTCACCTTTTCTCAGGATGGAGAAAAGAGAAAGAGGGAAGGGGAAAAAAGTGTAAAAACAAAAGTACTATAAAATCTTATGAGAAATATTTATTTTTATTCTCTTTATCATTAATATCCCTAATCGCTCATGAATATATGAAAGCTTTTCTGATTTGTAGGACCCAGAGGACACTAATGTTATACTGTCAAGCACAAGTAAATTATGCAGATTCCACCATAGCTTGCCTAAAGGAAAGGCTGACAGAAGTAGCAGGAAGATTTCAAGTCCATGACCAGCCTGGGCTACATAATAATGCCTCACTTCTTACGAGTTAAAAAAAAGGAAGATAAAAGGTAAAGGAATGGCGTTTTCAAAATGCTACATGAAAAAAAAAATCTGTGAACTTTTAATTTGATAAACAATGAATGCAAATTAAAGCCATTTTTAGAGAAAAGCTGAGAGAGTGTATTGCAAACAAAATTCCACTGTAAGAAATGCTAGAGGAAGTTCTTCGCCCTAGAGGAAATGACAGCAGATGGGAGCCATGCTCCGCCAGAAGGGAAAGAAAGCGGAAGAAATGGCGAGCATCTGGACGTGAGGACCAAAAGAGGGACCCGCTGGCTGGCCAGGCTGTTTGTCGGACGGTTAGCTAAATACAAAACACCAAGATCTTAGCGCAAGAGGTGCTTGGACTCAAAAGACACCCAGGCACGAAAGCCGAGAAGTGACAGCATCGAGTCCCATTTCATTTTTACGGCAGGGCACAGACTCGCTGAGCAGAACAAAAGGCACCATCATTCTGTGTCTGTAGATTTTACTTCTGTCTGCCTTTCCTGTAGTCAAGCTATTGCAGAAGTTGCGTACGAGTGCTCGGATTACAGCCGTGCACAACGGCACCTGGCCGGGGCATCGTTCATGTTGCTGGTCTTCACCTTGTAAATGCCATTTCTTTTGGGGAGTGTAGTTTTAATATGCTTCTTTTTAATCATTAGTTTTAACCAGCTTGGCCATCAGATACCTAGGTATGTCAATCTGAGTTGGTCTTGCTTGAGGTATGCAATTTTTTTTTTAATTTCTTGTTGTATTTTCATCAGTTTGGGAGTGTTTTAGTCATTGCCTCTTCAAGAATTCTTTCTTTCTCATTCTAATCTCCTCCTGGCCTTGGTTGCACATTTGTTATATCATAAATTATTGCCTGACAAGTCTCATATATTCTGTCATGAGTTTTAAATTATTTCCTATATTACTATCTTTGAATTAATTGATTAGTTCATTTATAGCTCTTGTCTGCAGTTGAGATCATTTAATGAACTTTTTGCTTATGATCTTTTCAGTCATACAATTGCCAGTTGATTCTTTTTTTCTATTGGTTTCTATGTCTGAGTTGAGATTTTCTATTAATTTTGTCTTCTTTATTCTCTGAATTTTGTTTCAGAAATTTGCAAAGGTTTTTAGAGTCTTTGCCTGATAATTTCAGCCTCTAATCTTCTCTGGTTCTGTTATAGTGACTAATTTCTGGTTAGTTTTGGTCATACTTTCATTCAGTTTTTGTATTTCTAGTAACTTTTGATTGGATGCTGAACACTAGTGGATAGACCATCTGGACTAAGTTATCTTCCTCTGAAGAGTGTTGTATTTTGTTTTGGATGACTATGATGCTACTAACCCAGTCCATTGATCTTTGGTAGGCTGTTTTCGGCTTTTGGATGAGTTTCTATTTTAGGATTCCCTTAATCCTTTACCATAACCTCATATGTATTTTTTACTCTTGAAGTGAAGGCCTTCTAAAGTTTTAATAGAAAAAAATGTATTCATTCAGCCCTAACATAGACACCCTTGAATTTCAGATTCTCCCACCACTGGGTATCAGCTAAAATTTTTTTCAGTTCTTTACCCTTCCAGGTGTTGCTTTTTTCTGGATTCTTTTGACTCTCACCATAAATCTATGTAGTTTAGTTAAAAACTACACATTTCAGGAAAATCTCTCTGTATTTTTTTTTTTTTTTTAGCAGATTCTGTATCTCCCACATTTCTGAATTGTTTAAGTTTCTTGCTAGAATGTCTGAAAGGCAAAGGCAAACTTTGTGTCCTTTTCCCGATGGAATGCTGCTTGCTCTTTGATGTCTATTTTCTCTGTGCACTGCAGTAATCTTGAGAGTACCAGCAGGGGAAGCCAATGAACTATGGCTTGCATGTAATGCGCTAACCTTCTCACAGGTGATTCTACCTTCTTCACTTACTGCCTGCCTTGGGTCACACACCAGTGACTACTGACACAGCTTTCTAATGTGTTTTCTAGAGTTTATGATCATTTCTGCAAGAGGTTTAGTCTGATACAAACTATTCACCCTGAAAGGAAACAGAACTTCTCCATGAACTAACACTTACTATGACATGACTATGAGTCTTTGCCATGGACTGTGCAAGAGTTTAATCTATACTAGCACCAGTACATGTAATGTCACTATAAGACAGGAATTACTGTCCCTGTCATTGTCATCTCCCTCCTTCTCCTCCCATTCCTCATTATTTTGCTAAATAATAAATTGAGGTGCAGAGTAATAAAGATACATGCCCACGCTTATAAAATAAGGGACAGATGCAGTCTTCAGTACCACATATGTGGAGTATAAAGTTTGTGACTATGCCAGCGATTCTCAGACTTGGCTGCCAAATGACTTTTCTTGGAGAGTTTGAAATATATAGATTTATTGGTCCCAATTTCATGATTTAAAAAAAAAACTGCCCTAACTATGCATTAAGTACTGAAATTAAAAAAAAAAAAAGAACTGTCCTCTGATGTTTCAAATGTGCAGCTAAGGTTGAAAACCATTGTGCTAAATAAACTCTTTTTTCCATGATACTAATACTATAACTAGGTCATTTAATGCTCATGTTATTTTTTGACTTTATGAGTGATTATAGGATGGAAATATATTTCATGTATTCATTATTCTGCTATTCCCATGAAAGAAAGGCTTTTTGATTATTACTGATTAGTTTGTAAAGAATAAAATCCTTCCTATGGGTTTTGGTTACCGTGATCTATACACTAAACTCTGTTAATGAATGCAGTGAATATTTATATTTAGACTGCCTTAAGAAATTTCTGGCTTACTTGTTTTGTGATTAAGAATAGGTAACTTTTCCAAGAGCAGTTAGAATACTTAACAAAATCTCTATGAATCATTATAAGGAAAACACATGGGCAGTAGTTAGAATAAATAACTCATTGGTGTCTTTTGATCATTTGGGGATATTGACAATTTTGTGATGATAAATTAATAAAGAGCAACATATTGTGGAAGATGATGAGTTTCAGTGGAGAGTCCAGAGACCGCAGTTTTAGATGTTATCCTGGTTTATGTGACCCAAGAGAATCTCTCTGCCCAGGCCTCAGTTTTCTGCATGCAAGAAGTATTTTGGAATTGAGGCTCTTCTGACTCAAAAGTTTTATAAATATAAAATTAACTTTCTCCCCGAAATACCTTCATTTGCATATTGTCAAGAAGCCAGAACACTCACGGGAGTAAGGCACATATGCAAACATCGAATGTACACGAAGATGTTTTTAACTTGTACACGTCTATCAGTGACTAAACCCTATTGTAAACAAATGGTTTGGAAGTAAAATGGAGATTGTTAAAAGCTGAGTTCATCAGAGAAAATTCCTGTAGGTAGAGATTTGGAAGTAAAATGGAGATCGTTAAAAGCTGAGTTCATCAGAGAAAATTCCTGTAGGTAGAGGAAATAAAGAACCGCGGTGTAATGTAAAACATATCCAATGAATTACATCTAACCCTGGGTGTCAGGCGGTAAACCAAGCATGGCTTTGTTGGGAAGTCCCATGATGTCCATGTTTACCACTGGCTGAAAGATGTTGGCACAGGGGTTGCCCACAGTCAATCCCTTCTTTCCAGAATGGTAACACAGATTTGCTTTAGTCAGGGCTGCTGTTCTTGCTGAGATAGCTGTGGCTGTGATAGAGGGGTAATAACCTCACCAGGAAAGGCTTGTCTGTGTTGGCTGGCTGCAGCAGAGAATTCGAGGACAATAGATGGGATAATACTGTGGTGTGCAGAAGTGGTTTTGCATTGACCTGGGGATCATTTGTAGGTTGAACACAAAGCTATTGCTACTGGTGGTTAAACATGTGGCTATTGCTGATCAGAAACAGTGTACTGGATGTCCTGCTGCAGAGGGCATGGTTCAGCAAGCAGAACATTGATTAAACTAGAGTGAAAAAAAATACTCGTGCTTCAGTATACCTGTTTTGCTATTGGCTATTCTTGTGGACCTGGACTCATTTGTCGGCATCTTGGGATGTGTGTGTTTGTGTGTGCGGGTTGGTTTGCTTTAGCTGTGGAGTCCAGAGACAGCATACCTTTGAGGAAATGACTCTGAAACATTTAAAGAAATAAAAGTGATGGTAAAAAAACCCCAAAAGCTTCCATAACAACAACAGAAAAGAAACAAAACTGTGAAGAAAAATATGAGAAAGCTGAAGAACAACTTATGTGATGATATTCAAGAGAGTATTTGAGATATGTGACCCCCTACCTTAGGAACACCAGCGCAATGAAAGGAGAAAAGATTGTTGACTCATAGATTTGTCGAGTACATAATGTATTACTTTGTGTTGTATAATCTTTGGATGGTTTTAATTGCACAGGCATCTAGTTCTCTTATGCAAATGTAGGTCGACAGTTTCTATGTGAAATGTGAGGCCACATTCTACTCTTTGAACAAGTTCTTCAGCGTATCAGGATTCCATATAGTCTACTCCTTTTTTTTTTCTAACTCTTATTTGATATAAATGGATGTGCTGCGGTGGGAATTGTGTGTGTGTGTGTGACGGTTTGAGTATTTACATTTAGGCAGTATTTCTTGTGTAACTGAATTTTAACAAGAATATATATATTATATAAAATATGATATATATATTTATTTATTTCAGATGATTTGGAAATAACGTAATTAGTCAGAATTCTAGGGTCTTCCAGACCAGAAGCACTTAAAGTGTTACATAGAAGTAATGATATTTAGGGTTTTCTGCAAAACAGGGGAAGTTATTTTCAGCTTGGATTAAATAAGTAGTTCTTTCTCTTGCCTCACTGCCACAGGGGTTCACGGGCTTAAATTTTAGAGTGCTGGCTTATGGAGGGGCAGGGAGAAAGGGGGGCTGTGATCACAATCATAGGCAGTGGGAGCGAAGTACTCTCCCAGCCAAAACAACAACAACAAAAAAACACAAAAACCAAAGAGGTAGGGTTATACGATGAGAAGTTCATGTCCAGTCCACCAGTAGGAAGACAGAACTTTGCTTCTTTCACTGGGAAAGATTCAGCATGCCGAGGAACTTTGCAAAAGTATATAATTAATAATCGATTTCATACTAATATTAAGGAAAAACCTATGAAACGTTAAAAGAACATTCTGTATCTTGAGGACATAGAAGTGGCATGGAATACACAAGATACACACAAGCAAGGACAAGGAAGCCCTGAGAGAAGCTGACTTCAGAAAGGAAGCTGTAATTCTTCCAAGGAATTCACTGCGCGCTGGGCGCAGGTCTAAGCGATGCTTCTCCTTCTGATCCGTGTGTGAATTTCCTTACTGCGCTGTGGGGAGGGCAGCTGCTCTCCCCATCCAGGGGTAGCAGAAGAGCTCAGCTGTGCTCCAATCCTGACTCCCGACTCATCCTTCCTCATACCCGTCTCCAGGCAAAATTCTTAAGCTCCTGGGTCTCAGTGTGTGCAGCTATATCGTGGCCAGCATAAAGTATCTCCTGTCTGTATGTGAGTTCTAAACGAGACAGTTTATACAGGGAATTAAAGGAGTGTTCCTTCACTGTTAGCTATCAGTAGGATGGCGATTTCTTTGGAAAGAAACAAAGGTAAAAGGCTTTGGGTTTTTGAACATGAAGCTGGGCTGTGAACTGCCAGGACATTTCTTGTTAGGAAGATGTATCAGCAGGGCAGCAGACAGAAGAATATAACAACTAACAGTTCTCGGGTTGGGATAAAGAAATTGACAGTCTTGAGGGTTTTAAAGAGCATGGAGGTTATTTCTTCGAACTTCTGAGTTTCAGGCTTCACAGAACTTATTCTTTCTTTCTTTCTTTCTTTCTTTCTTTCTTTCTTTCTTTCTTTCTTTCTTTCTTTCTTTCTTGCTGTCTTTTTTTTTTTTGAGGTATCTGTATTGTTTTTGTTCCTGAACAGTAAACTCCCTAAGGTGAGCTCTGTGTCCGCCTCTTCATTCTGTCCTTGGCGTGGTATCTACAGGGTAAAGACAAACACTTTGGATGGTAGTAACACGAATAATAAAAGGGTCTGGCTTTCTGGAGTTTATTTTAGAATGCTAGATTTTAGTGGCCTAACATATATAGCAGTCTACATTGCTCTCTGTAACTGTGCCTATCCAGTATTTTTTATTTCACTGCTTTTTGTAGATTTTAAAAGTTTAGTAGAGGACAATGGAATTATACCATATGAGATAAAGTGTATTCATTTTCCTAGGAAATTGCTGCAAGATTAATTTGTTACAAACCTTAAAATACTATTGTAATAAATTCAATTGCCTTTGAATTAAAATATTGATGAAAATATTTAGTCAGATGTGACAGAAACCTTTTTATTCAGATTTATCCTAGAACTTGTTCCCAAGTTCTCTTGAGACTTTGCTACATATTTCTCTCACTGTTCTTCTGTTTTTTTTTTTTTTTCCATGCTAGGCAATTACTCTAGAGCTACACCTTTAACTTTTTCCTTCACTTTTGAGCCAGGTTAAAATCTGTTCCTTTGACTGCTTCTTTCAGTTTCTACCAGGATTCTCCTTAGCATAATAGATGTGTATAACCTGTCATACATTGATGCATTAAGCATTATCTGTTACATGAAATATTATATATATGTACAAAATAGCATTATATAATATTTGCCAATAGTAATATACACAGTATATATTAATGTTCATTACATAACACATAAGAGTTGGAATGTTTTTAGGATAAAGGTAGCAAGAAAGTGGTAGAAAGATGCATTATATATATATGTATACATATGGATATTGCTATATATTTGTATGTAGTAGATGTACATGTTAATATGTATTATTACTACTGAATACTAGTATCTACATACCCTATATTTAGTTTGCCAGTAAATTTGCTTGCTCAAGGTTGGATGAGAGCCATTATTAATTATGTTGATAATGAGATCTTGCTGTTCTCTGACCCTCACCACAGGCCTAGTTCTGGTTTCCTTTATTTCCTGTTGCCATCTCTAGCTATTAGGGAGATGTGCTGTAGGCTCATCGTACCTCATTTTACTTTGAGGGGCTCTGTGTCTTCACTGCCTGGCGGAGTCTCTGCCGCTGGGTCTCTGGGGCTCTGAGACATCAGAAAGCCTGTTCCATCCCCTTGTCTAGGAGGTGCAGCTTCTGAAGATTTTCATGGAAATGTACTCTATCCTTGGATAAAAACATGAACAGGACAATATAGCAAAGCTGGGCTGGTGCCGTGGGCAGGTCTTTGACCTGTAGAGTTGCCTAGGGTCTCATGCTCTGCCTGAAACCGCAGAATTTTATTTCTTACCACTCTAGACACTAGATGTGCAAAGTCAAAATATCAGTAGGATCACCATCTCCAAGGACTCTGGGGCAAAGACCCTGCTTCCCTCTTCTAGTTTCTGGAGGTTGCAGCTGTATCTTGGCTCATGGCTCTCTGTCTGTCTCTCTCTGTGTCTGTGTCTGTCTCTGTCTCTCTGTCTCTGTCTCTGACTCTCTCTCTCCCACTCCCCCACTCCCCTCCATCTTCACATTACCTACTCCTCTTAGGAGTATCTGTCTGTGTGTCTGATCCCAAATTCTTGTCTGAGGATATGCCCAGCTCTTATATACAGGATATGCCCAGCTGCGTGATACAGGATATACTCCTTCTTGCAAGATCTGTAACTCAGTCACACCTTTTGCCTTATAAATAATATTCACTCTTTTGCTGTATAATATTCACAGATTCTGGGGGTTAGTGTAGGGGTGTATACTTTTGGGCCATGTACAGTGGCATGAGTGGGCAAGTTGTTCAAGAAGGCACCATGTGGGAAGGCGTGAAGGGCACTTGCAGGGTTCCTTTATTATTTTGTTTTGTTTTGGTTTTGTTTCCTGCATTCTGGTTTTTCATTTTATGGAAAAAATAAAACAAAATTTCATAGCAGAATAATAGAATAACTATAGTTATTGTGCATTGTTATCTTCAAAGTACTCAGAGTACAAGATATGGGAATAAATTTTTTCCAAAAGATATTAACACAAATCTTTCTTTTCAATGAACTAAGAGAAACTAGTAGTATAACTAAGTTATACTTTTCCTTTTCCTTCCTTCTTTTCCCCCTTCCTCTACCCTAGTTTCTCTTTTCCTTTCAATAGGTTTTTTTCCACTTTCACAATATCTGTTACACATTTTGGACCTTATTTACTCTTTCATTTTCCCAGGGAGACAATATGACTTTTACACATGTGAGTCTGATTTATTTCACTTATGAGTATGTTCTCAAGTTGCATTCATTTACCTATAAATGTCTCAAGTTTATCCTTTTTTATGGATGACTAGTACTCCATTGTATGAAAATGCCACAACTTTTTTATCCATTCCTCTGTTGATGGGTATTTGGGTTGTTTCCAAGATTTAGCTATTACAAATTGTGCTGCTGTAAACATGGGTACAAATGTATCACTGTGGTATGATGTTTTTAATTCTTCCAGGAAGATACCCAGAGGGGGAATAGCTGAGTTGAAAGGAACCTCTAATCCTAGTTTTTTGAGGAATCTCCACACTGATTTCCATAGTGTTTGTACCACTCTGTACTCCCACCAACAGTGGAGAAGGTTCCTTTTCCTCTACATCCCCACCAGCATTTGTTAGTGGTTGATTTCTTGATGATAGCTATTTCTGGAGTGAGATGGAATCTCTGTGTTGTTTTAAATTGCATCTCTTGAATGACCGATGATGACCATTTTTTCATATATTTATTTTCATTTATATTTCTTCATCTGAGAAGTACATATGCATCTCAGATGCCCATTTTTGGCTTGAGTCTTGACTTCGGGGTGGGGTGTCTGATTTTTTTTTTCAATTCTTTATATGTTCTAGATAGAAGTCTTTTGTCTGAGGGACAACTGGCTAAAAATTTTTCCCATTCTGTGAATTGTGTTTTCACTTTGTTGCTGATTTCTTTTGCTTTTTAGTAGGATGAGAGCTAAGTTGTTGATTCTTTGTAGTATTTCCCGTTCGATCTGGGTTTTGTTCATGAAGTCTCTGCCTCACCTACGTCTTCCAGATTTCTATTTGTTTTCTCTTCTATGGGTCTAATTTTATTTTTAAAATAGATTCCTTGAAGCACAAGACCTAAAGCTATCATCGTACAAATCTAATACATAGATAACATCTTTTTAGGAGTTGGAGAATTTTGTGGTGTGCTCTTTTCTCTGCTATTAATAAAGATGCTGGCCTTAAATGTTCTGCACTACTCCAGCTTGTTCATTGTTGCAAATATTTCACATGATAGTTCATCCTAACTCTTTCAAACCATTGGAAAAGGCTTAACACAGCCAACTGTGATTACGTTTCATATAATACACTAGTCTATATGGTATCATTTTTATCAGTACCTTTAGGTAATAAGGTAGGGAATCTGAAAAAGTCAAGTAATTTGTCCAGTCTCAATGAATGGCAATGGAATTGTGTTGTGTAATCAGTTCAGTTCCTTTGAGTTAAAAATGATGTGATTCTTTTGTAAGACAAATGTAATTCTCCATGAAAGTGGAATAAAAACTTTTATTATGGCCTTGTTATGGTTGATACATGGCGTCAATTTGAGAAGTGTAAAAGTTTTACTGAGAGACTTGAAAGGGAGCCAGGATCCTTACTCTGTAAATATTCTCATCCTGTGCAAGAGGGGTGCACAGAGATTTTGTGAGTGCTACAGTCGCCCTGGAGATGGTGGGGTAGCCTGTGTACAGTATAAGGGAGGAGAAGAGGCTTGCTCTTCCCCCTTTTGCTTGGCTGCTGCCTTGAAGTGTTGCCCCTCGCCATGCCACCCTGCCTTGGAGCCACCTGATTATGGACTGAAACCTCCACACACTGTGAGCTAAATAAACCTTTCCTTCCTTAATTTGGGGTGTTGGATATTTTGTCCCAGCAATGCGAAAAAAGTAACCAAGACAGACATATTCAAATGTACACTAGATGATGTCTCCCCATGTGCTCATCATGGAGATTCTATAATTCAACTTGTTAAAGTCCTCTAAATTCCTCCATTGTATCATATCAGTCAACATAAATAATAATGGTGATGTTAAGCTCCAATTAAAAATACATTCTGTAACAGAACTCTGTTGGAACTTTCACAGTCAAAGCCTGCAATCTTACCTTTAGGTCTGTAAATTCTACAACTTTTGGGAGAAACAGAAAAAATGAAATGAAATTTCAATTCTGGTGTCAGATGTATGGTGTGAAAAATAAACTTTTACTCCAGTTTTGAATGTTTACTTGAGTTTTGAATTTTGATGAAGTGCAAGTAAAGAGAGAAAGGGAAGGTTATCTGTGTGTGTTGACTTTCTTATCACTGGGACAAAATACCTGACATCAGCCACCTGAATGAGGAGAGTTTCTTTTGGCTCAGGGTTTTAGGGCTTCAGGGTTCAGTCCAATGTTGCTTTCATTGTTCTGGCGTGAGGTGAGGCAGAACAACAGGACAACATAGTCCTGCGTCCTTTCATTCACTGTTTTTTTCTCTTGTTAGTGATAGCCGTTCTGATGGGATGAGATAGAATCTGTGTAGTTTTAATTTGCATTTCCTTCATGACTGGGTATGTCAAACAATTTTCATGTAAATTTTGACCATCAAAAAACAGCTCCTCCTCCTCCCACCTCTCCGGCCTTCCTCCTGCTCACTCCTCCTCCTGCCCCACTTCTCTCCCTCTCCCCATCACTTCCTGGGCATTGAGCCCCAGATCTTCATGCTCACTAAATTGCTGAGTTACCCTGACTGGGCTTCAACTTGGGTCCTCCTGCTTAGCCTTCCAGAGGGCTCGAATTCCAGGACTGCACCACCACACCCAGCTGAAATTCTTTTGAGAAATATCTATCTAGTCTGTTCATCCACTGTTTTTGTAGGATCATTATTTTATGGGGTTATCTTTTTAGGCTCTTTAAATATTGTAGATGTTAGTCCTCCATCAGAAGAGTAACTAGCAAAGATTTTTTTCTCACTTCTTCAGTGAGCTCCCTCTTCACTCTGTTAGTTGCTTTCTTTGCCGTGTGGAAACCTTACTTTGATGTAGTCTTGTGTCTTGATTTTTAAATACTATTCCAAGGGTTTTCAGACTCCTGTCCAGAGGTCTTTCCTTGTCCCTGTGGTTTCAAGTGTTTCCTCTATGCCATCATCCAACAGTTCTGGTTTTATATCTTGGTCTGTTATCAGTTTTGATTTGATTTTTATACAGAACAAGATGCAGGAACCTAATTTCATTATCTGTATATTGCTCTCCAGTTTTTCCAGAACCATTTGTTAAAGAGACTGTCTTTTTTCTTGACCTCTTTGCCAAAAATCAGATGGCTGTTGCTGTTTAAGTTTGTTTCTTTATCTCCTGTTCTGTTTCTGGGGCCTGAATTGATTTTTTTTTCAGGCATTGCCGTGTTGTTTTTGTTACTATGGGTCACAATGTAGCTTGCAGTCCTGTATAGTAGGGCTTCTAGCATTGCTTTTTTTTTTTTTTTTTTTTTCCTTCTTTACCCTTGGGATTGCTTTGGCTATCCTGGGTGTTTTCTGATGTCAGATGAAATTTATTATCACTCTTTCTGGTTCTGTGAATTATGCCGTTGTTCTTTTAATAGGGATTGCATCACATTTATAGATCAATATTTGCAATATGGCCATTTTAATGATATTAATTCCACTAATAACAGGAACAATAAATGTCTTTCCATTTTCTAGAACCATTTTTAATTTGTTCCTTCAGAGTTCTGCAACTTTGATTACGGAGTTCACTTAACTACCTTGGTTATACTGATTCCTAGGCATTTAATTCTATTTTTCTTTTTTTTTATTTCAGAGATAATAAAACCAAGCAAAATAGAACAGAATAAAGCCAATCAAAACAAGACAGTGTAAGTGACATAGGACTTCAAAACAAGGTAGTAAGAAATCAATAATGGTTACCATAATGTCTCTTGTTGTCTTCAAAATAGCTGCCCATACCTTCAGACATAGTAAAATCAGACAAAACAGAAACAGAACAGAACCAATAAAAACAAAACAATGAATGCAATACAGGACTTCAAAACAAGATAATTGTAATTCCAAAATGGCTACCATAATATATCTTGTTATCTTCAAAATAGCTACCCATGCAATCAGATAACAACACAACCAAACAAGATAAAACAGAATAAAATCCAACCAAACAAAACAATAAGAATGATACAGGATTTTGGAATAAGACAGTAGGGAATTAACTACGGCTACCACCTTCAGAAGAAGATCCCCCATATATGCTACATTGCACATTGCTGTCCTTTGAACAGATGATCAGCGTACTGGCTTTAGGCCTGCAAAGTCAGTGAAACACTAAACACTATAAGTGTTAGGTTGTATTTCACCTCGTTAGCTATCATCGCAGCCTGTGTTTCTCCTGATCAGCTGGTCGCTTATGGGATGTGGGGCTGGGCGGACATTGGCTCTTCTTGTCTCCCTGCCTGTATGCCAAAAGGGGCTGGTGTCTGGCTCTCCCCCAGTCAGCCTGTGCATGGTGCCGACTCATAGGAGGTTTTAAATTCTTGTTCTCCTCCCCCACAGTCCGCAAATGATGCTGACTCACAGGAGACTAGTATCTGGCTGTCCCCCAGTCAGCCCACACATGGCCTAGATATTTAATCCTTTTAGAAGCTATTTTGAGTGAAATTATTTTCCTGATTTCTTTCTTGGTGGGTTCTTAAATGGAGTGGTGTTGTGCAAAAAACTTTTCTTTAAAACATAGAACACTTCATGAGTGTGTGTTACTCTGGCCCAGGGGCCATCCTAGCCTCTCTGCATCATTTCAGTTGTAGTATGTGTGCTGCCACAGCAAGAACTACACTATACTTTTGTTGTCTTAGAGTGTATTCCTTCTCCTTATTAAAAAATTTACTGTAGAAGAGTATGCCTTGTTATACCAGCAGCAGCCTCAGACATGTCACATTTACCACATCTCTTGATTTCACTGAGACCGCATGGAGTGATTGACCAATACCTTGCAGATTTGCGTAAGTACCTGCTATGATGCTTGTGCAAAAGAGGGTCACCTAATAACACAATTCTCAGAATGTATCCTCATAAAGGAAATACCTACCTATTATGTGCAGAAAATAGTGTCAGCTTTTTATTGCTGGTGCAAAATAACTGGTACATTCCAGTTAAAGTAGTTTTGTCTTTGGTCCATAATTTCAGAAGGCTCAGTCCATGGACAGCTGACTCCAAATCAGGAGCATCATGGTGAAGGGACACGGCAGTGGGAGGCTGCTCAACTCAAGCATCTGAGAAGCACAGAGCAGAGAAGAACTCTAAGATGAAGGTTTCAGGGGCTAAATATAGTCCCCAGTGTCACACCTCCGTGACCCACAGTACACTAAAAGTGTGCTTTACTAATCTCCTGAATGTTAAGACAATCAAGTTGGTAGTCAAGATTAACTTTCATAATATATGTGTTTATATATGCATATAGTTTTTTATAGGAGGTGGCCATGTGATCTGTTGAAAGTAAATAGTATCACTATTTACTTAGTGAACACAAAATAAAATAAAATAAAATATGTTGATAATGGTAGAAATCAAACATATTCTGAATAAGTTGTTCCTCATTATCTTTATTCTTCATTTTTTTGTTTAAACTTGGGCATTTTTGTCTTCTCAGAATACTCAGTGATAGTTCCTAAGTTGGATGGACATTTAAAAATAAAAACAACTAATTAACCAAGGTGCTAAGTATAGGTCTTACTATATCCTTGAGCATTTTATTTGTCATAAAATTATGTTTGTATATAAAACACAATTATATGTATATATATTCTTTATAATGTGCTGTGATTGTCACTTCTTTAGATCTCATGGCCAATGTTACAACAAATTAATGTGTATGAATCCCATAGACCCAGATTTCCCCAACCCATTCTCATTAGCTAAGGACAGGAGGAGAGTTTTAAGCCAAATAGTACAGGGGAGATTTGCATAGCAAGCATGATAAAAAATTGACACCATGCCTGGGAGGAGGCAGTTGTGCTTGGCTAGGGAAGGATCAGGAAAAGAGAAGAGAGTTGTGTTTGAAGCTGATTCTTTCACCTCTAAGGAGATGTGATCTCTTGTTTTTCTGTTTTTTTCCTCCTATTTTCTTTTAAATATGACTTTGATTTTCTTTATATTTTCACCTTTCCATACTCAAAAGCCAAAGTCTAGGGTTGGCTATTGGTGAGCAGGATGCATGCAGAGCAGATAAAATGAGCTGGACGGGGTCTCCCAGGCTGTGTAACCCCAGTGTTCTTCCCTCAGGGGAGTTCGTATTTCTTTCCCAGCTTGTGGGCTTTCTCCCTTCATATTGTGTGGCTAAATAAGGAAGAATGAAAATAGCTTTCACGCACAAAGTTGTTGTTTTGCCATCCCAGATTCATTTTGGTGCCATCTCTGAACTACCTCCTGCTGAAACCTGTTTTCCGCTAAACGAGAAATTCTGTGAAAATGAACTGAGAAGCTTTCTGAAGCTTTCTGAATATCTTGGGCATTTTCTATGGTGTGTCCACATTTCTGTGTCACCAGGTCAAATGATGCAGGAGATATAAACCAGGGATGATTTAAGGCTACTATGACATTGGTGTTCTTTAAGAACATGAAGAAAAATTCCCCACCGTAGCTAAAGTACAAAAATTTAGAAGAATACTTTAAACCATATCAGGCATTTTCTCTCTAGGAAAGGAGAGTTTGAAATTTTTATGAATGCCATTTCATCCATGATGGCCAGGATGTTCAATAAATATTTGTTGATAAATAAGTTTTTTTGAGTGTGTGGTCTAAAAAGAGGATGCTAAGATTACAGGAAAAACACTCTAATACTTATGTTTCTTTCTTGCTTTTAATTTGAGATTTAGGGATGCATCACACTCTTGTGGGGGAGGGTAACAGTTTTACAACCCCCACCCCCACCCCTTCAGCAGCCCATAATTTGTATGCAGAGAGGCTGTTTGTCAGAAATACTCTGGGAATATTTCGCAAAGTAACGACGAGACTTCTGGTATAACTTTTTTCCTTTTCTTTATTCTAATTCAGTTTGGAACAGAAAAGGAAGAAATGTTTTAAAACTTGCGAAGGATTTTAGAGGAAGAACTAGAGTAAAGCGATGCAGAATGATGTTACTTTCTAGCGTGAAGAAGTTAAGCACTCGTTTTTTTTTTTTTTGGTGAACTGCGATTCGAACTCAAGACCTCACACTTGCAAGGCAGGCACCACATGACTGAGCCGTACCTCTACCCTTGTTAAGCTCTTTTTATCCCTTTTAGGCAATTAAAAAATGATCGTGACTTTGAGATTTAGAAGAGGAATCAAGAGGAGGGAGTGTCGAGAGAGGGGAGGAGAGGGAGATGGAAAGAATTAAGATGTGTTATATGCGTGCACCGACTCCTCACAGTGAGTGTAGTCACTCCACAGTGCAGACGTGCACCCACAAAAATTAGGAAACGAGAAAGAAAGCAGTGAGCCATGTTATGCCAAGTGTGAAATCTTTCCCTTGAGCACCAGAAAATCTGTCCTGTTTCTTCCCTGTCTGAGATAGTTTTATGGGAGGCTCTGTCATCTGTGCAGTATGGAGGAGATAACGCCAGGTTCTGACATCTCTTAGGTTTGTGTTTGTAAACAGTTAATCCAGGAGCCTGTTCCCATTTTTTTTTAAACTCTTGGCAGTGAATGTTTTAAAATAACCTCACATTATCTACTCATTCGTAAACTGCACTCATGTGCTACATCATTTTGCATGTTAAACTTTGGTAAATATTTCTTCTGCTTAGATAAAAACAAATATGAACAGCAGCTTTGTGTTTTACTTCTTTGTGTTTGTTTTTTCTTTTTCTCTTTTTCTCTTTTTTTTAATTTTTTTTATTTATTTATTTTTTTTGAGACAGGGTCTTGCTATGCAGTTCAGGCTGTCCTTGAGCTCACTTTGTAGCCCAGGCTGGTCTCGAACATGCAACGATCCTCCTGCCTCAGCCTCCCAAGTGTTGGAATTACAAGCGTGCACCACCACACCCAGCTTTGTTTTACTTCTTAGAAATTGTTTTTATTCAGGTGTTTAAACAATGTTTCCTCAGGCTTCAATTTCCCTGTGGACCTCTTAGGGTATATGGCTGTGCTCCCCACACTTCCTTGGAAAGACCGTGGATTCAGGCCTGTGTAGATAAAGAATCACAGAGTGGTTTAGAGAAAAAATAAAATGAGAAATAGAAGAAGCTTAGACAAATTTGGTGTTTCCATAGAGTGTAGTGAGAGGTAACCACACAGTTAAATTGCATCAAAATTCACGTGCCCTGTTTGTTTTTTCTCAGTGATTTTCTTAGGTGGTTCTCATTCTGCCATTTAGAGTTTTCCTGCTCCTAATCTGCCCACCGTGCCTTCAATCCAGCATTTGTCACGGTTTAAATCTGGATGTCACCCCAAAGCCTCACGGAGACGAAGGTGGGGATTTTGAAAGGTGAGGGACTCCTGCCGGTGTTCGCGCTCAGCGTGACCTCACGGGTGGGCCTGGCTGGAGCAGGTGCGTCCCTGGCTCCCCCTTCCCACTCTGCTCCCCGGCCGCCCTGAGATGAGCAGGTGTCCCAGGTCCCTCTGCCAAGCTGTGCCTTGTCAAAAGCCAGCCAGGCCAACTATGGACCAAAACTCCAGTCACACGCCCCCTCCTCCTTTAATTGTTGGTATCGGGGGCTGTGTCCCAGGGGGGAGAAAGTGACTGAGACAGCCTTGTAGAGAAGACCTAAAAGAGAAGGCCCTGCATAGCTGACTTCGGCTGTTCTGAAGTGCCTTATCGCAGGAAGGACAGGATGGTTTCAGGTCACGCACTGGTTTCCCAGGAGTTCTGCTGCTGCCACTCCTGATTCTTATCTGAAATTGGCATGATGAGCCCTCAGGACGCTGAACCTTCTGAGTATTACAGATTTAATTTTAAGACCTTGTTTTTCAGTGTTAATTATATTTTCAGAGCTCTGCAAATACAAATGATTAAATTACCTTTAAGTTGATAGCAAAGAAAATATTCAACCATTTTAATATGAAAGGAACTTTATTATTTATTTATTTATTTTTTGCGGTACCGGGGATCGAACTCACAACCTCACACCTGTCAGGCAAGTGATTAAGCCACTGAGCCAAACTTCCAGTCCTAGTTTTTTTGAGGCAGGGTCTCACTATGTAGTTCAGGCTGGCCTTGTGCTCATGTTGCAGCCCTGGAACTCACAGTGCTCCTCCTACCTCAGCCTCCCAAGTGCTCGGATTAAAGGCGTGCGCCACCATGCCCGGCTATGAAAGGAACTTCAGTTAAATATTATCATTCGAGCTGTCAGTCTGCTTGCTGTTGCATCCTCCATTCAGGAAAATGCCAGAGGGAAAGCCAAAGAAACCCTTGTCAAACACTGACCAATTTTCATTTGGAAATATTAAATCTAGGTTCTTTAATCCTAATACAATGTTGGATTAGAAGCCAATATAGAAAAGCAGAAAGCCTATTATGATAAAGCTTTTGCTATTTGATTCATATACAGATAGGTAAATATCTTCCTTTGCAGATAGGTGCTTCAGGTTTATTTAGTCAGAAACGAGAATTCTTGATATTGCGGGAGTGAAATCAGAATTAGCAAAAAGATCCTCAGAAACCAATCTGGTTAGCAATCAAATGAGCTTCATAATCCGTAGCATAAATGAACTGTAGATGGCATTGGCCTTTAATCTTATAGAATCAAAAAAAAATTTATATCCCTCACACATTTTTATGACAACATCTAAAGGTTTCCATTTCGAGTTCAAACAGTGGCAAAGTTCAAACTGTTTAGCGTATAGTAAATTTCGTCATTTAGAATAACAGTTTTATGAGTCTCAAAGGTATTGTCAACATAATGTCAGTAATGTAATCATTTCATATATTCCCACCAAATATATTAAATTTATTAAAGCCCTCTAAAAGTCACTCATTTTATGGTGTTTACTTGTTCTTTAAACGAATTTTATGCCCTTCCCCTGTCGGATGATTTTTTCCTAATATGGTATATATTTTAGCATTTAAAGTAATCTTATTGATTTGTCTTATGCTACTCTGCAACAGATACACTGTAGGTATACATAATATTTTCCAAATTTTCTTTTCCATCTCAGTTAATTCTCAAAGTATCTCATAAAGGACTCTGATTTTTAAGATGTCTAACTTGAAACTTCATAAAGTTTCTATTTTTAGTATAAACATTTCATTCATTATCATGCACTGTAAACTCAGATTCTTTGTCAGACTAAGTCCTAAAATGGCTCTCATTGGGCTGGACGTGGTGGCTCATGCCTGTAATCCCAGTACTTGGGAGGCTGAGACACGAGTATCGCCATGAGTTTGAGGCCAGTTGGAGCTACATAGTGAGTTCAAGACCAGCCTCAACTACATAGTGAGACCCTGTCTTAAAAAAAAAGTGGCTTATACCTTCCCGCTCCTGGGACTGTGCCTTGTGTCTGCCCCTCCCTTGTGTGTGGATAGAACTTGAGGATTTGACGGATTTCCATTGCCCTTCTTAGGTTACTAATTGGGTGACCAAGTAAATCTAAAGGTGGTATCTGGACGGGTCTGACCCACTCATCTGAGCCTTTTGTAAGTGACCTCTGGGGAGACACCCCATCGTGTGGGTGTAGGGTTCCCACCATCTCCACGTGCTGAGAACATCCTCAGATCCCACTGAGGACACCCACCAGCCTCTGCTTGTGAACAGATCCTTCTTTAGGCAGGGCGAGCTCCGACTGGTAGGCTGACCCTGGATGTCACTGGTGTGACCCTGTGTGGAGGACGCGGGTCCTCGAAGCAGCAAGACTTCCGACCTGTGAGCTAGTAGGTCAGTAAGCTTGCTTTTAAGGTGCTATGTTGGTGAGAATTTGTATACATTGATCAAAAATGAATATATTCTGTATCCATGAATTTCTTCACATTGCAAGGTCTAGAAAAACAAATATGGAAGATGTGGCAGGGAGGGCAGCTGTGACCCAGTTCATAAAATGTGACTGGGAAGAAATGCAGGAAGTGTGACAACTAACCTTTCAAATTGTCACATCATAGGTCCCTCATCACAGCTGTGCCCAAACTCCTGCTCCCACACTGCCTGCATGGGCCAGTTCTGTATAACATCCATAGATACAGGTGAGCAGACAAATGTGTTCTGTGAGACGCCAGACACGCCTTGGGGACTGTGGGCCATCATCACAGACAGAATCCTGGAGGATCCAGGTCAGAACTTTGGAAGAACCCAAGGGCAGGCCAGGGTCTCAGAATGTGGACATTGCTGCGGCAGGTGTGGTCAAGGTCCTTGTCCATAGGTGGTGGAGGAGGCCCCAAATGTATGTGAGAAGTGAGGAGAAATCTCCTCCTTTCAGTCTAAGCATTTGAGGAAGGCTTTGTGGGATTGAAGTCTGAAGGTCAGGTCCCCATCACAAAGCATAAAAAAGCTATATTCTCTCAGCCAGCACCTACGTAGAAGTGTTCACTTCCAAAAAAGCAGTTTTGGTTCCTGTTCTGCTAGGATGGCAGACCATCCACTGGAGCTCGTGTCTCTCAAGTGGCTCTGGATTGAATCACATGTGTAGCGTCTTTCTCAGTCTTTGATACTAGTCTCACCTGGATGAAGGCAGCGGCCCCCTCCATAAACACTTGGGCTAACTTCACACTTCTTAGGGCATGCGGAGGCACTAACAAGAAAGGCAAATGGGTCTTGAGCATCTATTCACAGCGAGTGCTTTCAGAGAGCAAAAACCTTTCCACAAAACTATGATCACTTCTTTTGGAAGCTTGAAGTCATGACCTCAATTTCTTGCTTGTATTTAAACTTCAGTAGACAGAGCAGAACTTTTCCTTATGATGCTCCAGCCTGAAGGCCCTGGAGTCCCTAGGAACATAGAAATAGTTGCCCTTTCACACATTTAAGATTTGCCCGTGGATTTTCTTTTCTTTTCTTTTTTCTTTTCTTTTTTTTTTTTTTTTTGCGGCACCGGGGGTTGAACTCATAACCTCGCACCAGATAGGTGCTTGAGTCACTGAGCCAAACTCCCAGCCCTACCCCTGCCCGTGGATTTTCTTGAGTGATCATGCAATTCTTTAACACTGGCGCACACACACGCACACACACACACACATAATGAAATTAGACAGCGTGTTTTCTTCTATTTTTTTGAATATTTTCTTCTAAAATCTCCATTTTATTCTTTCCATTGATAGTGTCTTGTGTCAGTGAGTGATCATTGGTGAATGTAGAAAGGTTATATAGTCTGGGAGAGTCTTATAAGATGAGAGAAAAAACAGGTCTTAGGAAAAGTGCCCAATCTCTGCACGATTCTTATAACCTTCCCACCACAGCATTTTGTCTTTTTTTTTTTTTTTTTGCGGCACCGGGGATTGAACTCTCAACCTCGAGCCTGCCAGGGCAGGCGCTTAAGGCACTGAGCCAAACTCCTGGCCCTAGCATTTTGTTTTAATATAAAATATTTTATGCCAAGGATAAATTATTCTCTTGTGCTTGTCTGAAACTGAAACACACATGATTCTTATTTTATAATAGAGAAATATATTAATTATTATGTTGTAGTACAGAATATAAAATAAAAAATAAGCATTTCCTATGAATCACATAACTGAGAACATTCAATGGCAGGTATCCTGGTGAGTCTCTCTAATCATCAGAGCTCTTCACAAATGCCTCGAGTCTACATATTTGGTCAAAATGTGAAACAGAGTCCTACTTTCATTGTGAGGAAGAAAATACCACAATGTGAGAAAGATGTTGCAATCATAGGTAATTCCAGAGTGGACTGAGATACAGAGGCTCCTTTGGACAGTCTTTTGTCATAGGGAGATGAGCTGGTACCTTGGAATTGGCAGGTTCTGCACCCATCTGTTCAGCCAGTAGTGGGTTAGAAATATTCGGGGTACAGGGAGGCATCTGTACTGAAGACATGTAGACTTGTTTTTACCATTATTTCCTAAATAATACAGTGTAACTATTTGCATGCAATTACATCGAATTATTCAATATAAGTAATCTAGAGACAAGTTAAACTATACAAGATGATGTGCATAGTTATAAACAAATGCTACTTGGTTTTTCATGGGAAATTTGGGATTTGGATATCAATAAGACTCCTGGAACCAAAGCCACTTGGATCCTGAGGAATAATTATACCTATTCTTCCATAAACAGGAATTTTTGTCTAGGCTGGGCTAGAACACAATTTTTTGGGCTTAGTCTTAGGGAGCTGACGCTTGAACTTTAACCCCTAGAAAACTGCCGTCAATGCCTGGGTTCCAGAGAGGTGATTCTGCCCACTCTCTGTGAGTGTCTGTGGCTTCCTCTATCACCTACCCAACAAGACCTTGGCCACACCCACCATGCCAATGACTGCACTCTAAGAAGGTCCTGTGGGTCATGGACTGCATAAGACTTCTAACAAGTGCCTTTCAGAAAACTGACCTGTGACACAGTTCATATCCAACCAGCTGTTCTTCAGAGAAAGAATAAAACAGGACCGGCCTCTGCTGAACCATCTCTCCACCTCTTCTTGGCCTCTTTTTCTTTGATATCTATTTTCAGTCTTTTGACCACAAGAGAACGTAAGAAGGAATCTTCCCTTTCGCCTGCTTCTAAATCGGAAACATCTTGACTCCTTAGCTCCCTGCACTTCTTTTCCTGCTCCTTGGGTTCCTCTGAGTCCCTGAGACTTTCTAAGATTCTGCATTGGTGGCCTGAGTGTCCTAAGGCATGTTGGAGTCTCACGTTTGTCGTCCACTTGTGTCTGTGAGTGATGTGTACACCTGGTCCATAAGGGTACTGCAGATGCAGGATCTTAGACTGGATGGGCTGATTCCACTGGAAAGATTTAGTTGTTGTACTTAGTATAAGTTAGGGTGGATTTCCTAAGATAGGCTTATGGAATCAGGACAGGTGGAACAGAGGATGTAGTGCCAGGCAGAGACCAAAGGCCCAGAAGCTTCCAAGAGAGTTGCTGGTGCCATCTGAGTTGAAAGGCTGAAGAAACAGGGATGGTGGCATTAGCAACAGTCACATCTGCTTCAGCAGAAGGGAGATCTTCAAATGCAGCTGAATTGGTCCTCCTCATCTAGGCTGGAAGTTTATGGCCAGCCTGGACTGCACAGCAAGACTTCGCCTCAAAAGTCAAATATAATACAGCGAAACAAAAGTATCAGGTTACGTAGTGTGTCATGAATGCTAGTGATCTGAGCTGGATATAAATTTATTACTATGAATTATGTAATCTGAAAGAATGAAGTTTGGTCACTAGGGGTTGAACCTGGACGATAGACAGATCAAATTGTGATTGCAGGTTAAACATTGTCAAGTGGTAGGATGACGTAGAATGGACACCATTAGAAGGGGCATGGGGTGGGACACTGGCTCAGAGAGATGTTAATACATCATGAAATAACTTGTTTTGTTTCTTGTTGTCCAGGATTCTTGCACAACAAATATGAAAGCCACCAAATGGGTCTGAATGAGGTTGTTAAATACAGCAAGATATTTCCTACTACTTTTCTCCTGGTAGGTTGATTCAAGTAAAATATTAATGAGGTCAAGATCATATCTTATATCCCTGGATAGTCTAGTTAATTTGAACAAAGAAAAGTACATTTTATTACTATGAACTCTGTGACTAACTTTGTCAGGTCAGTTACGAATTGTGTGTCACTGATCACAAGGTTAGTTGGGTAAAATAGTGCACAGATATTTCAGAGAAATAACCATCATCTTTAGTAGGAAGCCAAACATCAGCAAACAGGGAATTTCAAAGTTTAATGTACCTCATTAATTTCATAGCTTAGTGGGCTGTGATACTTTTTGAATACAAGGCCTTGTGCATGCTACGTATGCTGTCTGCCACAACACTAGCCCTTTGCATTTTTAAAATTTTGAGACATCATTTCACTCAATGCTCAGGCTAGCTTTGAACTAGCAACCCTCCTGCCTCAGCCTTCTGGTAGCTGGCAATATAACTGTTTCTGATAAATATTTTAAATCACAAAATTATCTATTAAAATACTCCTATAAATGCCAGCTATCTAAAACAGAATTACTTGTTGGTGAGGGAGAAGGCAGGGATCTCTTAGTCAATATATTACTGATTCTTACTCCTTTCCTTTTTCACCAAAGCAGCTCTCTGAAATAATTCTCAAACTATGAGATTTGGAATTGCTCGTTGAAACACTTATCTGGTCAGACATTCTCATTTTAGAAATTAAAAAAAATGACAACTTCACTGAGATCATCCCAAACCTGGGGCTTAAACTCAGTGGAATTTTTTCTGTATAGAGGAATACAATAATTCACATTTATTTGTCTTCCACTTAGTAGACTGAGCTGAACTTTCCAGATTGGTGAGTAGCTGTGTTTCACACTATAAGAATCCATATTTGTTTCAGGAATGTGGGGACTGTCATCATTTTCACGAGGGAAAGAAGTTTGAAAGGACTCTAGTTGGTACTGAGGACAGCGTGAGGAGGAGGCGTGAGGATGAAATTGTGAGGCCACAGCCAACCACAAGGGAGGCTGGAGGGATGGGAAGAGGGGCTTTGATAAACCACTGGAAATCTCTGTCATCAAACTTTGGTTCCTACAAATTGTACAGGGCATGAGTTATCATCAATTCTAATACATTTACCAAACTGTTTAGGAAATTTTTTCTCATCTATCTTATTCCATTTGTGCTGCTATAAGAAAATATATTTCTGATAACAACAATAATAATAATAACAATAATAAAAATGTCTCAATTGTAACGAACAGCAATTTACTTCTTACAATTGTGGAGGCTGAGAAGTCCAAGATGAAAATGCACGTATCATGTATGCGCATCTGTCCAAGACAGTGCCCTTTTGCTAGCCTCAGGTGGAGGAGTTGGAAGGGAAGGAGATGCCTGGAGCCTTGAGCCCTGTTACAAAGCGGCCAATCCATTCACGGGAGTGCTCTGATGACCTCCTGAGGGCCCCGAGTCTTTATACCGCTACAGCGAGGCTTTCAACATGAATACGAAGCGACACATTCAAACCACGGCATCATTAGGGCCTCATGAAGACCCGGTGGGTCTCAGCCAGGAGGAACATTCTGACAGCCTTAAAAATGATCTTTCATCATTAGCAAATACAGTAATAAGGGCCTTTTAAATTTAGCATTTGTCAAAACTGTACGAGAACTTTTTATTAGCAGAGAGCATTTTCTCAGTCAGGTTACAAAATCTTTCTTTTTATTCCTAGTTCATTAAGCGCATTTCAGATACTGTAGATTTCCTTCTTTCCTTAGAAGATTATGAAGACTTTGAGGAAGGTTGAGATTTCTGTATCGTCCTGGTCTATTCAAAATGTCTTAAACATCGATACTGAGTAAATGTCGTGTAGATTTTAAACATTCATGAGTATCCAGATGATAATGATCAGGCTAGAGCAGTATTCTGTTGGAGTCTTAATTGATTTGTCTTGTGAGCTTTCTCATTACTTTTATGTATTAAGATTTGACCACTTTCAGCACAGTGAAAGGACATAAAATAGACATTAATATGAAAAGAACTTCAAGTGGATTAGTTTGTAAATAATTTGCAATTCACAGGTGAAAATCAAATACTGTTATCCAAAAGGCAATAATTGACTTGATGCAACTAAACTACATTCAAAAAGGTAAATGAAATACTTAGTTGAGCTAATATTTAATTTTCTGTTATCAATATATTATGCATAGTAAAATTCTCAGTGTGAGAAGATAACTTGGTGAAAAGAAAAAACCAAATAAATCAACAGAAGCAAAATCTCTCTTGATTTCTCTGTTTATCCGTCTCATTATTCCTCTATAGAAAGAATTTTAAAAATTAAGAAAAATTGTATTTTAGGTCAGAAGCTGCTTGATTCTGCTAAATGCAATCTTTTTATTTATTTTGGACGATGTTTAATAGGAATCAGATTTCTTAAGAAAAGGGTTTTCTGGTGAAAGAAGGTTAAAAATGAGGCGTACTTTGGTCCCCTTTAGAGGTCTGCAATAGCTTGTAAATGATTTAAGATGAACTGAATAGAAATAATCTAACTTCTTTACCCCCGTGGTTTTCCTACTGATTTGACCAGAGAACCTGTTTTTACTCTCTCAAACTATCTATTACTGATTTGTTGTTCATGGACTTATATTTGCTATGATTTTTGAAGCACTTGTAGGAGTAATTTCAAACTTTTGGAAAAGAAGATAAAGGTCAAATACAAATTATCACAAGCATTTTATCTCCATTTAATTATTCAAATATGCAAAAGAAATGCAGTTGTAGAAATCTGATATTTTCTGAAAATTTAAAATTTAATTTATATAAATAGCATTCCTTAAGTTTCAAAAACAAAAGGAAGTATTATTCTCAATAATACATTTGTCCTGTTTTTTGGTTTCATTATTTCCTCTTATACATGCTTGATATTGCATAAATACCGAAATACAGTCATACACTTTCGTTTTCCTTTTTCTTTGCTCTACCTGCCTCCTGCATTGTCTCATCCTTCAAGTCACCCTTGTTTGTACTTCAGAGAATTACCTATTACATGTTAGTCCATATATTTTGTCTTGAATCATATATAAAAACTCCATCTGCACTACACCCCCCCCCCCACACACACACTTCAGGACAGTTCTGGGGTTATTCTCTGAGATTTACACCTTGCTTCTGGTAAGATCTTGAAAACATTTCCAACCTCTCAGAAAAGTTGCCTATTTCTCAGTGACCCAGTTTCCTTATTTGTAAAGTGAATTGGATGGGGCTCCTGTGAAGATTAATTGCATTATTCCATGCCCTGTGTTTAGAAAGGTATCTCATATAATTTATAGTTTTATGATGTCAGTGACTAGTATAGTCATCATTATACTGCATGTGTTCACACGCACACAATTTCTTGTACACAACCCTGCTTCTCTCACTCACACCTTGTAAAAATTACTACAATCCAATGAATTTACCTTAGATTGATATTCTCATATTATTAGGTGGCATGGAAGTACAATAAATTATTCTGGAAGTATAATAAATTATTCGGAAACTATACTAAATTATTCTGCCAGTGATGGGCATTTGTTTTACTTTTAGTGTTAACTGTTGTGAGTAATATTTTAGTAAATACCTATATAACTATGTCCTTCTATATTGGTTTAATTTCCCCCTTTACAATTCAAATTTTATTGAGGGTAAAATATATATAGCATAAAATTTACCATCTTACCTATTTTTGAGAATACAGTTCAGTGGAGCTAACTACGTACTCATTGTTGTGCAACCCTATCCAGAACCTTTTTCACCTTATAAAACTGAAATTCTAGGTCCATCAAACAGAAACACCTCATTTTCCTCTCCTCCCAGCCCCTGCTTACTACCCTCTACTTTCCATTTCTGAGTTTGCCCTCTCTAGTACTTCATATCAACAGAACCACACAGTTTGTTTTTGTGACTTATTTCACTCTTGTCACCTCTTCAAACTTCATCCATATGTAGCTTGTGTCAGAATTTCCTTTCTTTTTAAAGCTGAGTAATATGCCATTGAGCACATTTATCGCATTTTGTTGATTCATTCATTGGTTGGTTGGTGAACACTGGGTTATTCCTTCTTTTCGTTATTGTGAATTATACTGCTGTGAACATAAAAGTATCTTTCTGAGATTATACTCTCAATTCTTTCAAAAATATACCAGAAAGTAGAATTGTTGGGCATATAGTAATTCTAATTTTAGTTTTTGAGAAAGTCTCATACAGTTTTTCATAGTGGGCGAACTATTTTATAGCATTGTTTTTAGTTCTGTTAGAGATGGAAGGAGAAAGGAGGGAAGGGAAAGAGATGCAATGCAAAAAAAATTAAGGTGCATTATGTCCCTGTAACAAGCCCTCATGGTGAATGTAATCATTATGGACTGCAAACATGTGCTAATAAAAATCTTGAAAAATAGACAGACAAACAAACAAACAAAAACATTATGAATGAAAGATAGAGGTTATTTAGATAGGAATGAGAAAAAAAAATGGACAAGCTACTTAGCGAAATCTAACAGAATGTACTGAATGATCCAGGAAAGGGGATATGGAAGGACTGATTTGGAATTGATGTAGCTACTGTCTAATACTTCATAAATAGTTATCTGTAATTAGATAATCACTGATGTAGAAACTCAAAGGTTAGTCTTCTGACATTTAAATATATGATAATTATAGTCAAATGTTCATAGATGTCTTTAGGAGCCAAGAATTCACCTTTCTACCGGAAAATGTCAGCATCTTTGCTACTAATAATAGTTTCTTATTAAGACCCAGCACTTATTTTTGAAACAAGTTTCATTTTTCCTATTCTTTGGCTTTCTAGGCTCAGTTTTAGACATACAAGTTACTTAATAAATTATCTTTGTTAGTTCCCATGATCTACATATTATATATCAATTTTGTCTTATAATGTAATTTTAATATTTTAAAATTATGCATCATTTGAATTTCTAAATTATTTTAAAGCTGATTTTTATTTAGTGACTACTAGGAAACAGCAATATGACAGATCCCAGCTTTGTAAACACATTCATAAATTGTCAGTACCTGTTCGGGTTTGGTTATGCTGAGCTTGTACAACTAGACAGTGTGACGATTGAGTCCACAATATTTTTTTTACTAAAAAGACTTACCTTGAAGAGTAGGAACAACTGGCTGTCAAGACTCTAGATAGGATTTTATGACCTGGAGTGTAGCATATAAAGATGTTACATTATGAATTGGCAATTTGGTTGTTTTGCAAATGAAAACTGTGAACAATTGGATGTTTGTATGTAATATGGAAGGAAATAAGCAGACACCAGACTGCCATTGACCTTGAGTGTGACCTTGAGGCACAAGCATAGAATTGACCTAAATAAATGGTGAGTAAATCTCAACTCATCAAAAGATTAAAAGCCAAAGAAAGTCCAAAACTGGATGCCTTTAAAGCCCCAGATCCTTTCCTATGAAGACTGGACTCACTTCTTACTCCTCTTTTTCTTTTTTTTCCCCCTGTGTCTCTTCAACTTTTTCTGTTTTTTTTTTCTCCTTATCAACTCTCGTAAGCATCATTGAAACCTCAATATGCTTCTCATTAGTAGAAAGGAAATCACAATTCTAGAGTTAGATGTGAATCTGATGAAAGTTATTTTGATTGATTTATTCTAACAACATAGATACATTCCAAATAGAACTCAGTTTGAAATTTGTTGATTTGGAAATTAATATTAGGTAAGAAACATCTTTATAAATATTTACTTGAGGGCACAGAACTCAGAAGAAATAAAGCAGTAATAGTATCAGCAATTCCACAGTAAAAGAAAAACATTTATAGATGAAAAATGGTAGGTGGAAAAGACTACTAACTTATAACAAGGTGCCTCTACTTTTTAATTTGAAAAGATACAAAGAATTTGGCTTGAATTATGGCATACACAAGTATACCACATGAATAGAAACTACCAATGTTAATATTTTATGTAGCAATTAGAGCTGAAAAATGTTATTCAGAACCCAACTCTTTCTTACTTCTTAATTATCCCATTTACAGTAGAAGATACAAAAATCATTTGAAGATTACATAAACATTAACTTCAAAGTGAGATTTAAAGTCAGTATGATTTTAAAGTTTTCCTCATGTAGATATAACAGCGAATAAGTAATTGAAACTATTACAAAGAAAGAGTTCGATGCACATACATACATACATTGTGCTTTACTTCAGAATGATTTGGTTCACTAAGCTTGCTAAAATAGATTAATCCCATTATATATATATATATATATATATATATATATATGACTTGTGAATATATATATATATATATATATGTGTGATTGGTTTAAATAAACATTCATTTTAAAATATTGGAATGTTTCTACAAGAATCATGAGATACTGGAATAAAAACAACTAAATCAAACACCAGTGTATTCTTTGTAAAGTCAGGTAGCCAAAGAAGGGAACAACTTTTGCGCATTTTGCTGAGCATACTTGTGAAAAACAAAATATGAGCTGACCTTAACTTCTGCAGATTTTTAATTAATTGCTCTAAATTTAACATCCATCTACTGCAAGAATACACTTTTATCTGATTCATGGTATGCATGTAAATAGATTCCATACAAGATAATCTTTAAAAATTTGCATTTGTTCCCCTTCTGAACTCAATGAAGTCATTTTTTCATTTCAGTCTCAACTCCTGAGGTCTTCTCTGACTCCCTGTTTTAAGAAAGTCCTGTCCTTCTCCATAAAACCACCTTATTTTAATTCTTACATATCACTTTTCAGTAGCTGAAATTACCTTGCTTGTTTATATCTCATTCATTAATCCAGAACCACATCCAGGTTTTGTGGGGATTGAAAACCTACAGAATTCTGAAGCCTACAGAATTTTGATGATTCTTTTAAATTTCAATTTCTGAGTTCAAAATTAGATGTAACTGAAAGATGTAGCTTTGCTTCCTTAACTGCACGGCGAATCTACCTCTGGTCTCACCTGTCAGATCCCGGTAGCAAAGGTTTGATACTTTCATCACTGCCACATCTCCAGCACTTCATGGGTGCTCAGTACAGACTTTTGAATGAATTAATACAGGCACCCTCCTACTTCTTTACTTACCCATAATTGCTTCTCTCAGAGAAAACTTACATTGCTTCTGTTCTAAATAACAGGTCACAGTGATTTCATATTATTTTTATTCTAGTCTAGTTTCTGTGTTTGCTTGTTGTGGTTGGTGCTTTGTGGAAATGTACTTTTATTATAATAAGGACTGGATTTTTCTGCCTAAATTGCTCCCTAGCATAACCTTTCCTAGGAGACATGTATCCTATAAATATTTCGTATAATTGTGGAAGATTTGTCAAGATCATTCTTACTTTCAGTTTTGGGGATTCTATTGGTATTTGTATTTATTTATTTTTGTCTTTTAATTATATTTTCTGGTTTTTCCCTCAGTGAGTACATGCTAATTTTAGACTAAAAACAATTAAAAGAAAATTTTCTTTAAAAAGCTGTAAGCTCAGTTTTCTCTATTTGTTTGACATCTATCACCATGGAAAATTCTTGATCACATTCCCTACCACTTTTCTTTTGATATGATGGTATGTGGTTTTACACTACAGGCAGATGTGTCTAAGAGTCAGTTTGTCAATACATGGCTGTCAAATCTGAATTTTGAAAGGTGTGTAACTGGTTTTGTTTAGTTGAGACATCTTATGATTGTGAAATACAATATTATTCTTGCCTGTTTGGATTTTTAGTAACTACGGGAATGAGAATACTCATGTCTGTTCTTATGTTTTTTTTTTTTTCCCCTGAAATCCTTACATTTGTCGGGCTTACATTGGACTAGACTAATTGCTCTTATATAATTAACTTTCAGGCATTTGGGACACTGTGGTATGATTATCTACTGAGACAGTTTCAATTCCCATCCATTTATACAAGCAAGGTACATCAATTTAGGAATTGTCTAGCATATGGGTTACACACCTAACATGAGCATGGAGATAGATTGAAGCCAACAGCTGAAAAACTTCTCAATGTAGGACACTGGATGGAATAAAAATATTTTAAAAAAACCAGTTTAAGTGCAATTTTCACAAATGGTTTATACAGTTTAATAATTAATTGTAGCTACTTTTAGCATTCATTTTTTTTCTTGTTTATTTCACTCAAAATGTTCTGGGATAGTAGTGCCATCTTGGTACTGCTAACTGATGCTATTCGCAGCATAAGAAGAGCACAACTAGGAAGAAAATCTGTTATCCATAAAGTAAACAGATGAAATAAATGTTTGATTCTACATTAAGCAGCGATGACTTTGAGATGATATATTTGATTTAAATTGTCCATCAGAATATTCCACTAGTATTAACGATCAGTAGATTTCTTTTAGAAATTCTGGTCCAGGGATATATAGATCAGTAGATTTCTTCTAGAAATTCTGGTCCAGGGATATATAGACATGAATAACCAATTAATATTCACAAAAGGAATTATAAAATAAGGGTGTTAAAACTCAATTACCAAGTCAATGTTTTTGAGATGGTAGTTGAATAGACTTATAATGGATGTGAGGGAGTCAGACCATGTCTAAAATCACTATTTTTGATAGAACTTCTGGGAATCATCCTAGAATTAAAAACCAGGGCTCTGTGAGTGGCATGATGGACTGGAGCTGGGTCTTCAAGAAGTACCAAGAGTTGGCTTATTGTGGAGGCAAAATAGAGGGCCTTTGCCAAAGATTAAAATTGTGTACATTTGTTTCCTTTTTTCCTTCAAAAAATGTCTTGGTGTGGTATTTTACTGCAATGCAGGTATAGAAACTTGATTCTCAAGTCTAAATGTTTGTGAAATCATTTGAAGGGTTTATTGTTAAAGATAGATTTCCTGCCAAAATAGTTTGGGTCTGGAATATTCTGCAAAAGCCCATGTGTTAAATGTTTGTTCCTCAGCTTGGGAGTGTTAAGACGTGGAGGAACTTTTAGGATGTGGGACTATCCTGGGGGCCTCTAGGTCACTGGGGCATGCAGTGACCACAAAGGAGATGGTGGGGCACCCATCTCTTTTGCTTCCTGCCTGTCATGAGGGTAGCAGCTTTGCTTTCTCTTGCCATCCCTGCTATGAAATGCTGCCTTACCATAGACCTAAAAGCAACTGAGTCAACTGACCATAGACTGAAGCTGTGAACTACAATAATACTTCCCTGTTTTGAAGTTAATTATCTCAGGTATTTTGTTACAGAAACAGGAAGCTGACTAATGCAGTGTCTTTCTTCAGTCTTTCCACCACCCTAGGAATAAATCTGGGGAGTGGCAGAGAATTTTCATTTCTAGCAAGTTCGCTAATATTAATGGCTGAAGGGTTACACTTTGAGGATCATGATGTAGGTGACTGATGGACTAAAAAACATTTGTCCATGCAGTTTATGGTTATGAATCAAACAGAGAGATTTCATATGCCTTTATTCAGAAAGTGAGAAAATTCCTAAAGTATTTTTCTGCAGACTAGATGAAAAGATAGTTCATATATCTTCTTATGTTGTAGGAGTTAACTTGAATACATTAATTGAAGACCACAAGCATAACAAATAAAAGCTTTTAAGATCATTTAGTTCCTATGTAACCTTTATTCAGTCACCATGAATGATAAAACCTTACTTACTATAGTATAGTATCAGAATAGGGAAAGTGACTTTAGTTCTATCCAAAGAATTATTAATATAAATTGTACAAATGTACATAAAGTTTTAAGCTATTTTATCATGTTTCTAGATTTGTATAATCACTGCTGTAGTCAAGGTGCAAAAACAGTCTCATTATCAGAAAGATGTCTCTTCAGTGCTTTATAGCCACTTTTTTCCCTGTCCCTCAGTCTTTAGCTATTCCCTTTTCAGAATGTGTGTATTTTTTTTTTCTACTCAGATTTCACATTCTTCTTATATGGCCAAGGTGAAATTTACAGTTACATGGCTTTGGAGACCTATATGCCTAATAGCCACCAGTTCTGTACTAAGCAGGTTTTAGTGCCATTTAAGGTAAAGTAAAACACTGGTTTGCATGAGATACATCTTTGTTTACACAGCACAATAAAAGGACAGTGATAGCTCAATCTAGAGCAGGCATTTTCATATTTTCCCATTGGGATGGAAAGAGGTCATTCTAGTTTTGCAAGGCCTGGCTGGTGCTTTAGCTAGAATTTCAGAAAAGGTTTTATCTCCTGGTCTTCTACACGCATCTGACACATTCCAGATAAAACACAGCGGAATCCTCCATAGGGCGAGTGTGTCAGATGGTTGTATTAGTGGGAAATGCCTGCCAGCTGGGTCCATACTGTGCAGAGCTCCTATGGTCTGTCACCATTAGCCTGGCACTTGAGCATGAAGTGAGTTATTGGTGTCTCTGTCTAATAGAGATCTGTCTTAAGAGCAAGAAGTTGTTACACAATTGAGGTTTCTGTCTTTGTGTCATGAGAGGTGCAGCCTAGGTGGCAGGGGAGCTTGACAGTGGGCCAAGCTTTGGGATGAAGCCACTCATGAGGTTCCATGGCATGACACTGTGTTGTCATGCTGTGCTCAGGTGTTGCAGTGACATGTCCTGGTAGCTGTGGCCTCAGTACAAGGCAAGGGTTGCGACACTATTTCTTAAATCTTTAAAAACTGAACTAATCTGTTAATTTCATAGTGGTTTAACATTCACTGGAATGACTGAATCTGAAGGTTAAAATCATTTAAAATTCCTTGCCCGATTTTTTTATTTTGAAGAGAGGAAAACAATAAAAACAGTAATACAGAATTTTGAAACAAGATAATAGAAAATTAACAATGGTTAATATACTGCATATTGTTGTCTTCAAAGTAGTTGCTCAGATTCCAAGATATAGGTATGCAAAATTGACAAAGGAAGTAAAAGATCTATGCATTGAAAATTAGAGTACTCTGAAAAAGGCGATCAAAGAAGATTTCAGAAAATGGAAAGATATTCCTTGCTTTTGGATAGGAAGAACCAACATTGTGAAAATGGTCATTCCTCCAAAACTGTTAGATAGATTTAATGCAATTCCAATCAAAATGCCATTAGGGTACTTCACAGATCTAGAGAAAACATTTCTAAAATTCATCTGGAGCCAGAAGAGACCAAGAAAAGTAAAGGCAATCCTGGGCAACAAAGGCAAGGCAGGAGGCATCACAATTCCTGACCTGAAATTATGCTACAAAGCTACTGTGATAAAATCAGTGTGGTATTGGCAAAAACAAAAAACAGACCTGAGGATCAGTGAAACAGATTGGATGATGCAGACACAACTATAAACACATTCAGCCACTTTATTTTTGACAAAGGTGCCAAACAAGTTCACTGAAAGAAAGTGTCTTTAATAAATGGTGCTGGAAAAACTGGCTTTCCACAACCCCTGCCCATTTTTCAGTCCTTCTTGGGAGTATCGGTAGTTTTCAAAAATACATAATAATCTGAATGCTTGAAAACAGCATATAGATTCCCCTTTTCTTTCCAACTAGTTTAGGAGCTCTCAGCATTCAGTGAGCCCAAGAATTGTCAAGAATTACACAGGATTCCAGGCATAAAACCTTGTGTGCTATTCTTTGTTGATAATTGGAGACATTTTCCAGGGTAATTTTATTTTATTTTATTTTATTTTATTTTTTAGTATACAGGAATTTTACCTTACTATTTAGAAAGCAAATTCTTGCCTGAGACTTCGCTTACTTATTTTCATGCATTATTTCTTATGATTGTTACAGGAATCCCATGAGGCAGACAAAGTAGATGTTATCTCCATTTTGAAGATGGTAAGTAAAGGTGAAATCTTACCATGCACAGAGAGGTAGGCTGATATGTTATCTTTTAATCATTGTGGTTTTCTTTTCTGTATTTCTTGTAAGCTATGCTATTCCTCCAAAGGAGTCACACACTTTGCCTCAAAAACAATTATGACAGGTGTGAAAGAATGCAGGAGGAAAAATCAAAATCTACAAACCCGTACTTTTGTTGAGAGAAGAAATGATTTTGAAAATAAAGGAAAATCCCCTGAAGAGGCAAGATACAGTTTTTATGTCATGACAATGGGCTAAAAAAGGAATAGGAAAAATCAAGTGTTGGACTTATTAGGATGTTAGGTGAGAGTTTCCTGATGGGAATAGGAAGGAGAGGTGGGTGGGTTTGCTATTGAGGGGTCATTGTGAACCACCTGTGGACTCACTTGGAGAGTCCAGTCAGCACTGATGGACTTCCTGCCTTGCCTGCGAACCAAACACAAGGAGTCTTAGAGCCTTCAGCCAGTGACTGTGGCATCTGGCTGTCACTGCAGAGACCTGGATGTGGATGTTAGAGGTGCTAAGTGCCTATATATCTGTTCTTCCCTGGCTGCCCGACCTGACCCTTTGAACACAAATATGGTTGGCTTGTGCCCTCCCACATCTCTGAGTTCCACCCAAAGTGTCCTATATGGATTCTCTTTTTTAATGGCCAAAGCACTTGGGAGCTCAAATCATCTGCTTCCGAGAAGTGAGACAACACAGAAGAAGGGAAATCCCCTGTCACTTGTGCTTAGGTCAGACAAGATGGCGGTGAGAGTTTCCCACACCTGGGAAGGAAGCCTGGGAAGGAAGAAGGAAGCTGTCCCATGGAGCTGGCTCCATCCTTTCATCTCCACAATCTCTGCTGTGCACCTCTGTGTACCAGTATTGCCTATTTCCTGACTACCCTTCAAATAATGAAACAGCAAGCGACTATATGAGGCAGGAATAGAAAGCAGGAATCAAAGGAGACAGGAGAAGACATTTATGCTAATATTTTAAAGACCTGGACTGACCCAAGATGAATCATTATCATCTTTCGTAGAATGATGGCCAAAAAAAGCAGTGGGTTTTTTTTTTAACAGCTCAGAGAAATGCAAATTTTGCCAGTCTTATGCTGAGTTTAAAACATGAAATTAGTTACCATTATTCTTTTTGATACAATCTATACAGTTTACATCCTCCTAAGCAAGTAAATTTTTTTAGCTCATTAATATTTATCTCTTGCCTTAAAGCCTATTCATTTTACATGGAGCATTTATTGATTATTTTCCAAGACCAAGCACTGAGAACACGAAGATTAACACAGTAAGGTCAAATAATGAACTAGAGACCATCGTACTTCAGTAATCTATGAAAGTTCAGTTGGATGTTTATTGCGAGAATCCTAAAATTAAGGTATAAACAAAGTGCCATACTGACACCAGATGATGGAGCAACTCTGCTTGCAATTTGGATTCATGCTTGAAACCTAAGTGGAGGATGGTGAGAGGAGGGGGAGAGTAGAGGACATTCCAGGAAGGGAAACAGGAGACAAAGTAGAGTACCTGGGGCAGGGGCAGGGGCAGGGATAGGCGAGGAGCCCATTAAGGAGTGATGGAAACAGTGGCAAAGGACAATTAAGGCAATCAATGAGTGGTTTTGGGGGTGATGGGAGCTTGGAAGATCCTCATTTCCCCTTAGCTCCCCCAGTTCTCTCACTTAGCATGAACTGCCTATTCTTTCCTCCACAGGAAACTTTTTCAATTCTATGGTGACCTTTCTCACCTCGGAGGCTTCCTATCTATCTCGTGTCTGTCTGAAATACTTCTTTTTCACCTGGTCCCCTTCTTGTTGTGGTTCAGACATATCGCCCTAAAAAATGGGCTCCTTCCCATCTCAGGTTCAGCTTCAATTCAGAAGCACCTTGCTGAGCCCGCTGAACAACTAAATCAAAAGAAAGGGGTGGCGGTGACCAATGTCACCTTACAGCCTTTCTATTTTTCATGCAACATATATCATGATTTAGCCATCCGTGAATGATCACTTATGATCTACATAACTCATAATTATTATTTTTAGCTTTACTTTTGGCAGTTTGACTTAAATTTCCCCACCACATTCCTGGAATGCTCTCCTTTGCCTCCAGTGTTTTGAAATACTACCATTCCCTACAGCTCCTGGTGCCCAGAGGAGAAATCAGTCTGGAGGATGAAATTCAAGATTCTTGTTATAAAAATACAGAAAAGAATGGTTTTGTCACTCTAGGGAGAATGTAGACGTGGAAGGAGAAGCCATGGTTTAGTTTGTAGGTTTTGGTAGAAGATGAATGAGTACCAGCACGGGGAAGATGGACTCAGACATTTTGATACACTTAGGACCTCCTTTGTGCCCTGTGCCCAGATCAGGACATTTAATATCTTATCCAATAATCTCATTTTTGTTTGTGCCAAAGACATCCAAAACTCAGCATGTTCAAATCACGGTTTCTGACCTTCCTCACCAGATCTCTTTCTGCTTCTGTGTCTGTCTTACCATTCTATTATGCAGTAGAAAGATGGGGGTAATTTTTTTTATTGTTATTATTCTTGTTTGAAAGAAAAAAAGATAAAAATGAAGAAGCAAACAAATCATCAAGAAACAACAACAAAAGTAAAATGACAACAACAACAGACAATAGTGATATAGGATTTCAAAACAAGGTGATAGGAATTTAACCATGGTTATTATATTGCATATTGGTATCTTCAAAATAGTTGCTCAGGTTACCAGAACAGGCATGCAGGGTTGATCAAACAATATAATTTCCCCTTGAGCAGTTTCTTTCCCTAGCTACATCTACTGTAACTTTTGGTTCTTATATACTCTTACAGTGTCTCTCACTAGTGAGACAATATGGTGTTTACACATGCAAGTCTGATTTATTTCACTTTTGAGTAGTTTCTAGTTGCACCCATTTACCTATAAAAGCCTCGAGTTTATCATTATTTGTGGCTGAGTAGAACTCCATTGTATAAAAATATCACATCTTTCTATCCATGCCTCAGTTGATGGGCATTTGAGTTGTTTCCAAGGTGGGTGATTTTTGACTCCGCATTCTCTGTCATTCCGCTTCATGTTCTAGATGGTTTCGACTGTGAGCCCCTTTATGCAGGTATTGTAAGAGCATATAACCTTGCGAACTTATGTAGTCTGGGTAGTCAGGCTAGGTTCCCCTGAAGAAGTGACGTGAGACGTGAAGTTAGAATTATATTTTTGCAGTCACCTGGGAGGATGGAGCAGAGAAAGTGTTGTTGGCAGAGGGTACAGCAGAATGGACTCCGGTTGCATAAGTGGGGAGCTAAAAATACTCTGATGTGGCTGAAGCAGGAAAAAAAGAGAAACTATGCTAGGGGTGAAGAAAAGAGAGGGAAGCAGGATCAGATCATGGGAAACCTTGTAAGTCACACTGAAGATTCTCGTTCATTTAAATTGGTTAAAGAATAATAGGCTAATAATGTTGGCTGCTTTGTGGATTAGCATATAGATGGCACATGCAAGAAGCTATGGGGAGACTATTCAGAAATATAATGTGATAGATGGGTACTGTGGGTAGATTCTCAGCTCTGGAGTAAAGACAGTGGAGAGTTAGTGAGAGACAAGGAGGCATGATGCCCAAACTTTGTCACTTGCACTATCTCATTTTTTCCTAGATTACTAAATTCCCTGCTTTTGCACTTGTACATTGCTTAGCTTTGACATCTGCTTCTCAGATTGGATTTCAAGTCTCTTCCCGTAGTAATTTCAATGTCTGTTTAATAGAAATGCCTAACATTTCTGTCAGCTTCTTTTTTCATTGACCTGGGCTATTCACTATCCTTAGACACAGTTTTATCCTGGACTCTAGCTTTGATAATCCTTTTTCTTTTCTACTATATCCTTTCCTCTTTGCATGTTTCTAAATTCCTACTCAAGGCTCACATCAAAACCATCTTGGACAAAATGTTATTCTTTTCATACCACAAAGTGCATGAACTTTTTTTTCTTGAAACCCTGTGTGTGCCAAAATTTCTTTCTGATTCTAATGACATTGAGCCAGTTGTAGGCCTCCACCCTCCCAGGTCCATATTCTACCTTTTCTCTGCTTGCACTGCGTCTCACAGGGATGGCCTTTGTGAAGTTGTTGGCCAGAGCTCACTGGACAAATGTCTTCCTTTCATATTAGGCCAATGCTAGGCGTGGAAGGGGACTGAGAAGGGGAGGATGATGCCTGCGTCCATTCTCCTCTG
This sequence comes from Dasyprocta punctata, assembly GCA_004363535.1. Taxonomy (NCBI): domain Eukaryota; kingdom Metazoa; phylum Chordata; class Mammalia; order Rodentia; family Dasyproctidae; genus Dasyprocta; species Dasyprocta punctata. Next base: position 42,971 of record RJWM01002373.1, on the reverse strand, counting down.
GTCATCTAGCCTGTTGAGATTTTACTTCTGCTACAAGATCCACTGAAGCACTGGCCTCCTGAATCTGACATCTTACATTCATAGTGAACATAAATGGGACATTATAATCCTAATCCCGAATGTACACAAAATAACACTTCTTGCAAAGACTCTAGTGCCCAGCCTAGAGATTATACAACTGATAATTAGCTTGAACCATACCATTCAATCCCTAGCTCTTGGAGATTTAGATTTCTTTACTAATGACAGACATTGATTAATTTTCCTAGCTATTTAAAAACATTTCTACTTCCTTCCCAAGACTCAGTCCCCAGAATGTCCCTTCTGTGTTGGATCAGGTTTCCTGCACAATGCTTGTAAGACATTCCTGTTCTTATGGTTTGCAGTCTTGCTTTCTTCATATTTTAGGTGATAACTGCTCTGGGGTTCCAGTCAGCCCAACTCTCAGCCCTGGGGGGCACCTTTCAGAACTCTGTTCCTCCCTCCAGGGTGCCCTGGGGAGTAGGGTTGTGGCAGCACTATCATACCATCTCTGTCCTTCCAGAAATGCAGCAGAGAGGGGCTGTTGCTGAACTTTGGCATGCCTTACCTTCAAGCTCTTGCAACACCTTTGCCATTCCCTGCCAAATTCCTTCTATGAAATTCTTGGAATGATTTCTGTTTTCCTGACTAGATCCTAACTGATAGAGCAATTAAAAGAATTTTTGGCACCAAAAGGTTCTAAAAAACAATTTCAGCTTTTCTGTTTAACTATGTCTTTGAGCAACTAGCTTGATTGTTCTGAATCTTGGTCTTTTTTTTTTTTTTTTGTATTATGGTGTCGTTTCTCTTATGAAGTTTGTGTGTGAGAATTAAATATGATGCTGGACATGAGAGTGCTTTGTAAAGTGCTTAGCAGACATAAAGCTTGATACTCTTCTTTTGACACTCACGTTGTTTAGCATTTTGTGCGTTTGTTTCCTATGCTGCTAAACAGATGATCAATTTGATGTGGGTAGATTTCTTTGTATAACTGTCTAGTAACTTATATACTAACCTTGTTCAATGCATAACATACCAGTTGCACAATAAACATCTATTGAGTAATCTGTGTAGAAAGGTAAGTATGTTGTTTACAAAATATTATGCAACTTACGTGCTTTCAAACACAAAGAAAACAAGTTCCTATGTTTCCACTCATTGTGAATTTGGAATTTTGAAGTAGCATTTTAAGGAACAGGTTTTAATTTGAACAACTGTTTTTACTCGAGATCAGGATATAATGAAAATACACATTTTTTGACCATTGGGAAACATAAATCTTTTATGTTGCTCACAAAATATGTTATTAATTTTTTTTGTTTTCAAACGCATGAAAAAATGCTAGATGCTTCCTTTAAAGTCATAGCAGAGTGCATAGAAAGACACTAGCATTCCAAGGAGGTTATTCAATACTGTCATGCCTCCTGTGGTTCTAGCATTGTACGGATTATTTAATTGTTGTAATTAGAAACAGAAAAAGGCAGTACCCATACGAGCAGAAATAGAAGGCGAGAGCTATTGGTGGTTGCAGTCGAAAGCATATATTTTAAGAATTGGACTTTGAGCAATTTTAGACAGATAATAGCAGCACACAATCCGTATATTGGTTTAATACAAGGAAGTGATTAGTTTGGGCTACAGGAGCAAACAATGAAGGAGAAGAAAAAGTGAGAAAGAGAACTGTGGGAAGAAGAGAATGCCCCTGAGGCAATGGCCTCTCATTTCAGGAACCCCTGACCACTGATCTTGAGAGAGGGGAACCTGGGCGGCACCGTTAGAACCATGCGGTAGTTCTTCCTATATATTGCTTAGTTTTTGAAAAAGCAGCATCTGTTAGATGATGCATCCGTAATACACTCATACTTTTCATTACGCTTGCAAACAATCATTTTGCTGTGACCACACGCTTTCATGTTAAGCAGTCCGCTGGGAATTGTTCTGATTAGGATTCTGGGAGCCCACATTTCACCGGGAACATTATACCGGAAGTCTGCTCCTGGACACACCCGCACATTTCCCATTTGTGGCGTTTCAGTTGTGCGTGCCTTCTTTAAAATTCCAAGTGTGTGATTTAGTGCCTGTATCTGTGGTTTTTATCTGGTTACGTGTGGATGCATATCTTTCCTTACATATTTTCTAAAACTCTTTTTTGAGTTAATGCATTTGTGCTGAGAATGACTCCTAAACTCAGGCCTAGTAGTTGCATCCTCCTCTCTTAATGATGACTTCTTTTAACCTGGGACAATTCAACTAGGATGAGGGGATCCAAGAAATTTGCTAGGTTTCAAATGTTCTGGTTTAAGCGTGGATTAGAATCAACATATGTTTCTAGAAATAAGGGGAAACATATGTGTGGAATATTAGCCTGGTTTTCTTCAGCACCAATGGTTGAATGAAAGTATTTTTCTCTTGTAGATAGTAGAAACCAAGTTTATAACTCATAAAAGTTTACAGAGCGCTAGGTTTATTTCTACATTAATTATGAACATAATCATCTGCAGTTACTGTTATAAATAGGTTGGTTAAGGCTTGAGGTGCAATTAGTTGAATGCAAAAATGTATTATTTTCCACAACTCTGTCCCTTAATGTATCTTACTGGGTATCAGTAAAATGATAAGTTTAAGACTTGAAAAACTGCAGTGTTTCCTGACTATGGCACATCTTCTTAATTTTTCCAGGGTTCTATTTATCTTTTGATAAAGTCCATCTGCCTAATTGCTATTTCATATGTAAAGACTTTTCCCCATTAGTTTCAAAAGCCATGATTTTGTCCTCCTGAGGAGGGTATTATTCTTTTAAGTATAGTACGATAAACTACCATAATAACTTCTGCATAATTATAAGGTGTTAGAGTATTATTTGGAGCCATCGTTTTGAATATTTGTTTGATTTGTGATGTGGTAGTGCAGACAGGAATTTGGAGGTAAACAATTTTGATTTGGCTGTGAGTTTCACATTCCATAACGTTGAAGAGATTTCTGAAACCTAGTTTCCAGCTGAAATTTGAATAATAAAAAGTTTCACAGCTCTAGTTGCTTCACTTTGGTGTTAATTGGTTTGAGTAATTCATTTTTGCTTCACTTTTTAATTATGCAGACTGAACATACAGCTTGTTTTAGAATGATATCGCAACTGCCTCTTTCCCTGTTTATTCTAATTCAAATATGCACATGAGTTATGTTATCTGTTTTGTAATGGCCAAGTAGCATGACTTAAGAAATTTTAAAGTTTTTTTTTTTTTTTAATTCTTTCTTTGCTCAAGTTTGTGGACTTATTTGGGGAGAGTCATTCTTATCAGCCACAAACTAATTTGAATTGAGCAATGTGAACAGTTGGTTGGATTCCTTCTTCCGTTATTTAAAGTTACTGCCCATAGCTTCTCTGTTCCTGAACGTTTCATGAGATCCTGATGTTTCCTTCCTCCAAAGTCTGACGGTTTCTGGTTGCTATGGAAACAAGGCATAAATTTCTGTCAGGAATGCTTGATGGTGGTTCAGAAAAAGTTCTCATTCTGACTTTGCTGAGCTGTCTCCCCAGCCATCCCATGCTCCAGGAAAATGAGAGGGCTCCATTTTTCTGCAGCACACTTCCTGCTGTTCCTTGGCCCAGCTCTCCTTTCTTGGCTATTCTTGATCTTCTTGACTCACCTGAAATTCAAAGCTTTTCATGCGTGATTTTTTTCCTGGTCTCCACACTGAGATATAATTATACACAGCTTTGGATTCTAGTGACTTGTTAATCAAATTGCTGAAGATTATTCTGGTTGGAGCCAACAGCTATTTGGGGGCAAACCTCTGAGGGGTTTGAGGGTAGGGATTGTCTTTATTAACTTGGTTTCCTCTCCCACCAAACCAAATACCTTGCACATATCTAATGAGCAGATCCTGAACGTGGGATGTCAAGATTTACAGAGACTGACCGTAAGTCTGCACTGGACTAACTGGGATATTACTGTGTGCACCTTTGTTAAATTATACTTAGAGGTATTCTTTTTCCCTCAGTCGTATTGTTAGACTACATAACCATAAACTCAGCATAATTCGGTACTAGTGCGTGGATTTTGATGCTACCTGCATGTATTCCAATGCTGTCTTCTTACTTAGTAATTGTGAGACTTTAGGGAATTTATTTAAGCGCCTAATATCTCAGTTTAAGCATCTACCTCATTAGTCTCTGATGATTACATGAACTAATAGTAGTCAATTACTTAGAATAGTACTGGATACACAGAGTCCTGTGTTTGTTAAAGAAAATTTAAAAAACTGAGATCTGTGTATTTCTAAAGAAGAGTTACTTTATGAAATATTACAGATTCAAATATGTTTTAGCTACATCTAGCACAACTTCCATGTGCTTTAAGAGTTTTGGTTCTTGTTATAGTTATATTCTTGTGGCTCCACCAAGTCTCATGCAATGATGGCATGGCCGGGACTGAGTCTGGTGTTCATGATTGGTTTGTTGTCTGGTGCTGGGATTGGTGATGTGAGTGCTACACCTGCCCAGGGGTGGAGCTGACAGACAGTGTAAGGGTGGGAAGAAGGTGTGTTTTCTCTCTCTTGCTGGTTCCTGCCTTGCTGTTTTGCAGCTGCCATGAATGGCTGCCCTGCCATGCCACACTGCCTTTGAGCCAACTGAGTATGAACTGAAACCTCCAAGAACTGAAAGAAATAAACCTTTCCTCCCCTAATTTTGAGCATCAGGTGTTTTGTCTCAGTAAAGAGAGAAAAGTAACCAAGACAGTTCTCCATTGGGAAACAGTTTGATTTTAATGGAGGTGTCAGAGTGCTCAGAAGGGGTGAATACTCTGGCATACAGGTTCACATACCCTCACTTTCCCTCCCATACATAGCTTTCTTCTTTTGGCTTTGGCTTCTCATTTATTCACTGACATATTTATTATCCTACAAGAGTTTGCTGGGTTCTTACTTGGGAAAACAAAATAATTAAGTCCCATCTTTAAGGATTCTTCATAAAACACATAGATATGAAGAGTTATCTAGAAATAGATTTTCCCTGGTGCTAAGGAGGATATCACAGGGGACAGGGAGCAGGGGCATCATTCCTGTTTACCATTAAGGAGGTGTCACCAAACTTGCCAACTTTGAACAGAGTAGTGAAGAAAGATCACACATTTTGTCTCAAGGAGCAAAGAGGCTCACTTTATTTCCCAGCAGAGATAATAGACTGAACAGACAAGTTGTGAATGAAAAAGAGAGTCATTTTGGTTGGAGCGTAGGTTTTGCAGGAAAGAGCTTCATGATGGGAAATGAGATGAAAATGGTAAATTGAGCTAACTGTGAAGGACTTACTGCTATACCGCACACTGCATTGCGTTTGGAATTCATTCTCAAAGCAACTGGAAAGAGGCTGCCTAAGTGGTCATCAGAGTTGGTCCTTGAGAGATGGGAACCCTGGAAGCAACGTGTTCAGGAAATCAGTGTCTACGATGTTGATTCTTAACCTGATTCTATTGATGACCATTTCCAGGCAATCTATATTTCCTGCTAGCATGTAGGGGCAGAATGGCTAGTTAAATTAGCTCCTGTAATCACCTGCAAGGACTCGCCCCTTGACTATTAGATTTTAAACGATGTTTCGGGTAAAGGACATTATCTGAGTCCGATTTGTGCATTCGGTGGTATTATATTTAATATATTTTATATTTGATATGGTGCTGCATTAAAATAAGATACAAGATTTTATTTAAAACCATTTTTGGAAATCACGTTCTCGGAGTGTGGTTGGCATAAAAACAGCTGATTTAATACATATTTAATGACATTTATGGGGTGGTTAGGGTGACTTTCAACTTAACTTTGGGATTTGCTTCAGGACTTGGTGGAGCACACTTCTAGGTGTATCTAGGTGGGTCATGGTACTGCGGCCTTGAGTGTCTGTCCAGTCCTTTGCCCTTTCCACTCTGACACTGTTCCCCTACTTTTCTTGCCAGCTGCCACGAAGTAACCAGCTTTGCTCCATCACTCACCTCTACCATGATGTTTCTGCTTTGGACCCTGCCAACCATGGACTAAGTCTCCTGAAGCCATGTGTTAAATCAAATCTTCCTTCCTTTAACTTGTGGGTACCAGGTATTGTGCTTCAAGAATGTGAAACTAACATAATTTAATATATAAAACTCAGTGATTCATAGATATGTGAAAATTATTACCACAAACTATGCCTTAACTAACAAATATGAGACCTTAATACTCACAGAAAGGAAGTGACTATTGTGGGGAGGCTGCTTTGTTTGAAGGGATACTGGTTTCAGGTCATGACAGACCCCTTGATATGGAAGCCCAGACAAGGTCTCTCTTCTTAATCAACTTTCTCATCTCTATGAGGCCATGTCAGCATGCCGTTTATCTGAGTGATTCAAATTCTTGCTTCATTTTCTGATCCTCCATCCTTAATGGGCCATTGGCCTCTGAGACCACTTCTCCTTTCTTCTGTTAGCTCTGATCACTGTCTCTCTTTTAATTCTTAAAACACATTAATCACATACATTTCCAGTTAAAGAGGATGGTTTTCTACTCAACGAAAAATACTATAACTATTCATTGTTTACAAGTCATGGCTTGTTTCACATAGGGAGGTCCCTAAACTTTGTACAACCAATCAGTTTTCTGAGATCACTTTATAAATGATTATCATCATGAATGCTAGAACAAAGAGCAGAGCAGTAGTGACTTGGTTATATGGTAGTGACAGATGCTGAGCCACTAGAACATGTACTAATGACCTTTAAATTCTCCTTCATGCCAACTGACTGCACCATTTTCAAGTTCTCTGACTACTTATAGAATGGCTCATCTCACATGAATCCTAGGGAATATTGCACTAGATTATGACTAGCATATTAAATGCCTCTCATATAAAGATTGGAGACGCCAGCTCAAGTGGGCTTCACAGAGTGGTGGAAAGGACCTGGTTCAACTTTAGGCCATTTTGTTACTTTCTCTATGGTAGCATTTTATTTATAGTCATACCTTCCAGTGAAAGTTTGACTTGTCTGAACATCTACATCACTGCCAAGTGGATGAGATGCAGATATTGCTCCAAGCCTTTCATTTCTATATTTACAACCAAATCTGCCCATAGCTGCCTGTTTCCATTACTTTCATCCTATCTGGCTTTGACAAATGCTGTAAATTAGAATGCAAAAAGGAGATAAGGGGTAGGGATAGGAAAAATGAAATAAGTCTGTAAATTCTCAGACTCTGATGAATCTGAGGATGGATGTTTTCATAGACCACAAGATTTCTCAGAACTGACTGTCAGGTTTCTGAAGAAAATTTATTTTCCTATGTTTTGAAAAGTCTGCCATTTCTAAGTGACATTCTGTTTTCATTAAAATGTAAATCAATAGATTTCCATACGGAGGAGATTTTTTCACGTGAGTTTTATTAACAACCTTTCATAAGCACTTTAGAGAGTTTTGTTTCATTATCCCATCTGAATTTTACTTTTTAATGCAGTAGCTAGTGCTTTGACAGTAAAAATTTGTGATTTGTGCTTGGGGAGACTGATTTTGTATTAACACAGTGACTGCGTGCTTCTTCTTCTTCTTTTTTTTTTTTTTTTTTTTTGGTGTGCAGTACCTCTTTAGAATTCTATCGAAGGTCAAGTGACAGCAATAGAAAAGAATGTGTTCAGTAGCGATTTTTACTGTTGTGGGAAGGACATTTTTCTCGTTTTGGCCAATTCAGTTGTTACTCTGCGGAGTGTCCCATGGCATTAAACTAGAAACTTGCCAAGTATTGATTTAATACTTTTTATATTTCATTTTAAATTATTTTCTTGTTACTTAACAGAAAATATACATGCATGTGCAGACATATACTCATAGACACATCTACACACTGCCTTTATCATTAAAGTTTCAAGCAAATAATTGACATATATGTGAAAACATTGTTGTCTTGTGCTTAAAAGATAGTATCAAAAACAAGCAAACAAACAAATTAAAAAAACAGAAAAAACAAAACAAAAAACCCCAAAAAACAATTTCTAGGAGCCACTAGGCAGAAAACCGGATATTGATGTTCTCCAATTTATGTGATCATGATCTTTTTCCTGGTGACTAGATGTGAACTTACAACCTTGTTTGATATTCTGTATTGATATCCTACCACAACTTGCACTGCAAACTGTTTTTTAAAAAATTGCCCTCTAAGCCTACCAAGCTAATGTGTGGTATCTTTCTAGGATCATGGCACTACTGTCCATGGTGTCACTGGTACAAAATGTCAATGTTGACTTCAATTCTTCCAATGTCTGGAGGGTTCAGTTCCTGTGTAGTCTCTCCCACCACCATTAAGCCTTCATTCATGTCCCCCATCTGAGTGCGATAAACTCTGGATTGGACTAAGTTCCTGTGTTAGTCAGCTTTCTATCCCTATGACAACCTATTGGAGATAATTAATAAAGAGAAATGCTTTACTTTGGCTCACCATTTTAGAAATTCCAGTCCAGGATTGGATGGACTCATTGCTTTTAGGCCCCTGGTCCAGGTGTCAGATGGTAATGATGGACCGTGTGTAGCAGCCAACTGCACCTCATGGCCAGGAAGCAAGAATGAGAGAGGAAAGAACTGAGGCCCCACAATTCCTTCAAGGCCACATCTCCAAAGGCCTAAGCATCTTCCATGAATTTCCACCTTCTGCAAGTCCATGACACCCTCCAACAGCGCCACCTTGAGGATCACACATGGTTTTTGAGGGACATTGAACATCTAAAAGCTAAAGCAGCATTTTATTTGTATTTTTCTTATTCTTTCGAACACCACTCCAGTCATTCTCTAAAAACAGCATGGGGAAGATGAGACTCCACAAAGCCCTTCATGTTTCTGTATCTCTTAGAGAGCAAGTAAAACTTCTCTGTGTGCCATTCCAGGAACTCCTAGACGTGGTTTCAAAGAATCTTTGCTGTATTTTACTAGATGTTCCTGCTCTACTAGCCCTAAGCTAGTCTGCTTTCAACCTTTCCCAAAGAATTCCGTGGCCACCTGTCCTTCATTGCATAGTTGGACTTCATTCTATCATCAAACCTTATCTCAAGAGCTTTGTAACACTTCACTTAGTACTTTAATTACAATTAGTGCTAAAGAGGGTTAGGGGTATAAGCTATCTTTTTGTAAGAGGAAAAGGGCTTCAAATCCTATTTTACTTTGTCTTTTCTACTAAGAAGGATAGCATAGACCAGTTACGAGAGAAATGAAGATGAAGGAAAAGGTGTCAATAATTGACGTGGTTTGCATCATTTTCGTGGGATTATATTCTCAACCAAATAAAGTACCTTAGCCATGATAAAAGGACCCATTGTTTCAAACTCTACAGTGTGTCATACTGATGAGTTGATATTTTAGCTTTTTGGTTGACACATGGTGATTGTATATATTTATAGTTGCGCTCATGGTGCTTCGATACACGTACACCTTGTGTTGTGCAGGGGTATTAGTGTAACCATCATCTTAAACATTTCGTATTTTTTTGCAGTGATAACACTCAAAATCCTTTCCTCTAATTATTTTGATATATATATATAAATATATATATATATATATAAAATACATAATACCACATTTTTCCTTATTAAAATCTGTCAGTAGTTTTCCATACTCTTATCATTTGCATGTAGAATCCTCCTCCATCTACCTTATCTTTATGAGCTCATCTTCTACTACACTTTATGTTCTTCTATGCCAAGATGTTTTCCCACAGCATCTGGTATATATCTTAGCTGTGGTCAATTTTTATATCTTTTTTATTTGAGTTGTGTGTCTTCCTTGAGGTCTTTAGAGTAGGAATTCCTCTCATATCTAGGCATGATGAAAAGAACAGATACTCCAGAATTACATCGATGTAAGTTTCAGACCTGAGTTTCCTTCCTACCAGCCATGGCAGAGAGGAATTAGCCAAGTTGCTTTTACAGCATGGTTCAGTTTGTGACTAAGATTTCTTAGTTCTGCATATATTTGGGTGTGGTTATGTGATCATGGATTATGGATTGCCACTGGCATTGACATATATCACTGCAGTGGAGGATTTCAAGAGGCGGGATGTCTTCTGTCTGCTTTTTTCCCTCTTCTTGCTGGGTGAAAATATTGTGAGCCTGTAAATTGAAGAAAGAACCTTTGTGTCTGAATCACTCCGTAGAGGAGAGCTGCCTCATGGCCATGAATACTTCACCTGAATTTTCATATGTAAGTACAAGAATCTTCAAGGTGTTTATTTCTTGCTCATATACATTTGTCCCTTGGTATCCACAAAGAGTTGGTTCCAGAACCCTTATTCTCTTGCTACATTTTAGCTTGTGGTAACTATTTTCTGATGTATTTTCCTTTATTGTTAGATGTGGAATTACTCAGGTTTATATAGTCTTCCTGTTTATTAAATTACCAAATATTTATTTTGTATCCAATATGTTCTGGACACCAAACTAGACTTAATTATTCTCTCTCTCTCTCTCTTTGGAGACACAGTCTGTTTTATAACTGAGGCTGGCCTTGAACTCACTACATAGTCCAGGCTGGCCTTGAACTCATAGCAATCCCCCTGCCTCATGCTTCCAAGTACTGGGATGATAGGCATGTGGCACTGTGCCCAGCATACGTCTCATTATTTAACACTTTTATTTTTCTTAGCAATGCAAATTACGGTAAACTATAATTAAAGAAACATCACCCTTTGCACAAATCTGGCCTACTATCTGTTTTTATAAGTGAATTTTTATTAAAATGTAGCCACATTTGTTTGATGTTGTCTATTGCTGTTCTTGTGCTACAGCGTCATGGCTGCATAAATATGAAAGAGTTCAGGTAGCCTACTAAGCCTAAAACATTTACTTCTGGATCTTTATTGAAAATGTTTTCCAATTCTTGATTTATAGCAATAAGAACAATTTTGGTGGATGTATTTTAAAAGGATTTTAATAAATGGCAATGAACTAGTATAAAATAAAAAGTCAACACTAGGAATTTTTAATCTGGACCAGGGAAATTTTAAGGGGAATATAAAATAAAAAAATGATGCTAGATTGACACAGACCACTTCCACTAACGAGGTGGATACTATTGGTTGGCGAATAAGCTTGGGTGGGGGGAGATTTAACAAGGCAACTTGGAGTTCAATGCAAGTATGAATACTTTGGACTCTGCAATTAAATGGTGGAATTAATTCAAGAAAGTGTCTTCCTATGTGTGAAAAAGAGTTACTGTCAAGAATGTGGATAGGGCTTTAGTTTATAATAATCAAAGTTAGGAAATAAGTTTAACCAAAGGGGAATAGCTAAATGAAACATGGTGTATATACTCTACTTGTGTTGTTTCAGTTGAACAGATGCAGCCATTAAAAAGAAGGAAGTTGCTCTATGTTTGAAGTCCTTAAAAGATTGTCAAGATGGGTTATTATTCCACAAGGCAATATATTATGCTACTACTTACATATTCAAAACTTGTCATGTAAATATTTGCATTTACAGTTAAGGCTGAACTAAATTGCATGTGGCAGAAAACCTGAACAAGATGGAATTTATAGTTCCATCATGCAAAGCCCAGCCATGAATTGAGGGCTGAGCTAGTGTGAGTTCCAGGTATGATGGTGTTAGGATCCTTCTACTTGACTCTGTCTTCTCCAGTAATTTTAACTATGGTGGCATTTCTGTTCCAGGTGACATAGTAAGACATTGAGTGGTGTTCAAGGGTAGTAATGGAGGGGGTTGATAATATATTAGATTGTACAAAAGAAAAGCAAAACTTGATTATGGAAGCTGCAAGATGAAGACGATGTACAAAGAGATGCATTCACTAAATGTGAAGTGTTTCTGAACAGGGGATGGATCACAGAATTTTAAAAATAATAGGTAAAAAGGGCTGCTAATGAGTCACAAACTAAAGACTTAAAGCTAGAAAGGATACAAGGTTATCTGTTTTGAAAATTAGAGTCTCAAGGAGTAAATAAGAGAAAAAGAAGAGAAACCAATGTTCTAGAACTTCTACAACATGCCAAAAACCTTTAAAATTATGTGCACACCTACAATTGTCTATTTGCTAATTTTTTGTTTCATATATATACATATATGCATTAATATAGTGTATACAAGATGTTCACCAAAAATTAAATTAATTAGGATTAGCTACATCTGAATGAACAATAATGGACAAATTGTTAATTATGATAGCTTCATAATAAATCTAGAAAAATATATGAGATAAAGTTCACTATTTTATTTTAAATAGTCTGTTGCTAATTACAGTTCTCTTCAGAAATTTTCTATTGGATTTGTTAGGCCATCATGGTTCCTACTTGGGTTTGTGGCTGAAAAACATATATCAGAATTATGCATATTGCATTATATATAGTCACATATCTGTTGGTTTACCCACTTTCCCATGATTCACTTGTACTTAAATCATTGATATTTATCCAACTCAGAATATTTGCTACAATTTTTAATGTAGGTATCTAGTTTATTGACATCATGTATTTTATAAACCCATGCATTCATAATACAGACTGAGCATCATATATCTGAAAATCTGAAATGTAAAATGCTACCAAATCATAAACATTTGAGCAACATCATGATCCCATGAGTACAAAATTTTGTGTTGTGTAAATTTATTACATTCACAAAATTATTAAAAGTGTTTCATAAAATCACCTTTGTTTGTGTGCATAACGTACACATAAAATATAAATGAAGTTCACTTTTAGATTTGGTTTCTATCTCCAATTATCACAATATATGCACAGAAATATCTGAAATCTGAAAAAGTTGGAAATCTGAAACACTTCTCATAAGAAATGTTTTGGATGAGAGATACTCAGCCAGTAAAGACTAGTGGTAAGTAGACCATGATGATGTATTATATATCACTGATATTTACATGATATGTCATCATTGAAATCATGATAGAAGCATGGTATGATTTGCTATAGTGGATGGGGGGTTCTCTGTCAGCCTTTTCATCCCAATGGGACTCCGTAGTCTTCCCTTAGGGCATTTCTCATGTTGGGGTTGACCAGTGACCCTCTCACATAGGGGCTGACTGAGGATGAGATACACTCTGTATTATAAATGTTGGCCAATCTTTTTTTCTTACTTTATTTCTCTGTGTGAGATAAAAATAAATAGACATAGATAGGCTAAACATATATTCCTATACCATAAACTCACCAAGCCCACCTCTAGAATGTGTGTGCCTTTTGATGCAAGAGTTTTTCCAATTGTCATCTTCAACTTATGGTCAGGGTTCAACGCGATGAGTAGGCATAGATTTTGAGGAAATTCTTATGAGGAAATGTGGATAGGCGGTCAGGAGAAGAAGAACAGAAGCAGGCTGTAACCCCTGGCATAGTCTAAAGCTTGTTAATAGGAAGAGAGGAAGAAAGATTCAGGGTAAAGGGGCAGCGACTGCAGACCTAAGCATCTTAGGGGACCCTTTGATCTCTGAGTGGCCATCTTTTGAAAGACTTTCAACTGATTAAACCAGGACCTTCCAAAATATCTTCCCTTTTGATGAATTTACAGTCATCTGATTAGGAACTTTGTAGTACATTTGCCAAATCCATTCGGAGCAGCTCTGGATTGGTGTTTGGTTGAGTACATGGGAGAAAGTACGTGTGTAGAAATGCTGTGGTTTCTTCCTGTCTTCCAACTCCTGTGAGAGAACATGGCAGCTAGTCCCCACCAGAACATTCTGGAAAGGAAACTGTGGGGCCTATGGTTTATCCTAGCCAAGTTAATGCAGAGGAGCTGTATCACACTGTATTGCTTCTATCAGGAAGACATCGATCTGGACAAAGAGATGCATCTTTGGGGCTATGAGGGTGAATGTTAGCCATGAGGTTGTACAGATTTTCTCCATGCAACTGTCAGTTAGTTAGTTTTCCAGTTTTAACCTTTTACTCCAAAAAGGTTCTACAAATTCTGCACGTACTTACTGTTGCTTATTTACTTATTTTTAGATTATTTTATTTATTGGTATATTATATTATATGTACAATATACTATAGTATAGCATAATGTATTGTACAGACTATAAGGTTGTTTTTGTCTTTTTGAGGCAAAGTTTCACTATGCAGTTCAGGTTGCTCTTGAACTCACTTTGTGAACCCAGGCTGGGTTCACAGCGATCCTCCTGCCTCAGTCTTCCAAGTGCTAGGATTATAGGTGTGCACTACCACATCCGGCAAGACTATAAATTTGTAAGTGATAGCAGCTTTAAATTGAATTGCATCAGTTTTTGGATACCTCCTTTTGTCAGCTTATGGTCTTTTCACACCCAAATACACTAAGAATGGTGGAGTAGCTCATATACTTCAAAATTAGTATTTCAAGCAAAGGTACACTCAGCTATTCCTCATTGCAACAGGCATTGGTCATAGAACAACACGTGGAATGTATTTGACACGTGACTGATTTCCAGAATCATCTAATAACTTTGCCTTTGTGCGTGTGACCAAATGAAGAAGACCAAACAGGCGCATCACCTCTGCTCATCCAGTCAGTTGTACACGTGCACTGTTTATGGGGTTTTACATGTTATATTTAGCTTTTGGTTTTCTGTAATTTTTTTGTGCTGTAACGTTGAGTGTAATTTGAATCTAAGATGTAACAATGAGCTCCCATCCTCACACTGAACAGCAATGTGGTGAGCGGAGTGGTGAGGAAGGAAGACTGCGTCTTCTATCGCGTTCAGTCCTCATTCTTCTCCTCCATCAACCACCGCCCGCTGCTTCCTCTGGGGACTGCAGTGGACTGTTATGCTACTGCCTGTCCAGTACTCTGTATTTTTCTCATATGTTATATATGTATTCAATTTATTTTTTTATTGCCTTTCCTACTCAGAAAATATAGTGAATGTTTAAATTAAAAAAAATTATTGCAGTAAAAGTCACATCACCATTAATCACACTCAGAATGCTCTCTCTTGCTTTGAACATGCTTATTCCATCATTCTTCCCACTTTGTTAAGCATTTCTGGGAGGTTCATTTTCATAGGTGTCTTCAGTGGTGCTGTTGTGGCTGCCTCAATGTCCTGAATCAATTCAAAACATTTATTTTTCATGGTCATTTTGATTTTGGGGTCAGAGCTGATGAATAAAGTGGATGAGAACACATTGTAATGTTTTTAGGAGCCTGCCTTTTGGTTGGATACACTTGGCAGCAGCATTCATTATATTAAAAGAGTAAAATAAAAAAATAAAAAATCACAACTTGTAGAAACACTCAGGAAAGAGAACTTCCATAATTGCTATGGAAAATGGCAAGAATGATGGAATAAGTGTGTTGGAGATATGGAGGGATATTTTTTTTTTTTTTTTTTTGCGGCACCGGGGATTGAACTCACAGCCTTGCGCCTGCCAGAGCAGGCGCTTAAGCCACTGAGCCAAACTCCCAGCCCTTGGAGGGATATTTTGAAAGCAATTAATGACAATGTGTCTTTTAAGGTAATAATTTTGAAATTTAAACATTTGTTCTACTTAATCACACCTTGTGCATAAATTTGTTTTCATTGTTCAGTTGTATATTTCTGTGTATAAATTTGTTTGAAAGTCTTATATTGGATGGAGTGTATCATGTTGCTTTACTCGATGTCAAGGTTTTCAGGAGAAAAAGAAAGTTGGTTAGTGAAGGTATGCAATAAGCATATTCAGTAGTTCTGTTTCCTGGGTCAGATTAATCACTTTATTCTGCTTTAATTGCTTCATATGCTAAAAGAGAAAAAATACTTCAGAAGGTTGTCTTGACAGTGAGATCACACACATAAAGTGTTGGCAGTGTTTGATGCCTAGTAATGCTGCAACAAATATTAGTTAATAATAACTAATTTAGGTGATACATGTCAATGGAGAGAAGAACATGATTAATTTGTATCCCAGAGTGATAAAATATTTTCTTATTTAGGAATCCTGCAGAGAACTGAGCGATTCCATTCTCACAGTGGCTATTTTCTCTCATGGAGGGATATGGTGAAGTCATAATTATGTTGGCATATAGTTTTGGGTCTGGCAAATGTAAATTTTACTTTGAAAATAATAAGAAAACCAAATCAGTGCTAGCTAAAATCTTAGAGAACATGTAGACCACAGTCTTCGTTGTATGAACTGGGAATACAGACTCCAGTTTCAATGACTGACCTATCACAGAGATGGGTGGGATCAGAATATGGATAAAAACATAGGTTTTCGTTTGCTTAGCTCTAACTCTAAAAACTGTTTATCACAGTTTCAAGGAGGAAAGTCATCATTGCTTTTCAACATTTTAGATGAAAAAAATGCGAACTTGAACGTTTACTGGAGATAATGTTTTCCAATGCATTTTGAAAGACATTTATTTATTTGTTGTTCTTTTGTAGAACAGTGATCTGTCTCTTTTGAAAGGATAAGCTGGAGAGTCAGTCCCTTATTGTTTGTACACAACTTTTGTTTCCTTTCCTGCTTCTCTCAGCATAACCTTAAGAAAAATAGCAGTTCTAATTTTAAGGAGGGCACAACCATAGGCTAGGATAGGAACTGGACAGCTAAGTGCTCAGGAAGCTGACTTTTAATTAATGGAAAACCCCAAAAGCCTTTGAATGTAAAGATGTCTGAACTTTCTGGCTCATTGATTTAAATTTAAGAACTTCAGTGGTTGAAAATGGAACATGCAAAGTCCATTGATTTTGAGTTGAACTATTTTTATTTAGTATTGGAAGTAATTTCTTTTTCACTTAAATTGTTTTTATCTCTGGAAAAATCGATACAGGAAAGAAAGTAATTGGCTGGGGAACATCATTTAGACGAATCTGCGAGTGAACACCTGTGTCTCTCTGGGTGCTTGTTGCAGGTAATAATTTCTACTCTACTCAGTTAAAGCAGATAGGGATTTATTACGAGGTCTAAGGCTGCTTTTGCAATTTCAAGGAGGGTCAATTAACCAAGGTTGTATGTCATAGCATGATATTGTATTCTTCCCATGTGACCCTGCTTCTGCATCTATTTATTGGTGCCATGAAAGCAAGGACTGACTCTTAGGATGTCTGTGATGCCACCACCACAAGAGATTGCAGAAGAGCCTGGAAGGTCACGTTGCTGACTTCCATCTTCCAGGACTTAGGGGCTATACCTGCTTACTATATGGAAACCAGTTAACATGCAGAATCCTAGCATCAGGGGAGACTAGGAGATGCGGTCTGACATTGCCTTAGCTCTGACCTTCAGGGAGGCAAACTACAAAGAGCTTAGAATGGGGTCGACATCAGCCTGTACACTGTCTTCAGTTAGACAGTGTTACTTACAGTTAATCCTATCTTGCAGGGGGAAGGGGCAGTGGAACCAAGGAAATCTGCTTTGTGTAAAATGTATTTTACATGGGAATAGAAGGAAAAATTTGCTAAATTCATTAGTATAATGTGCTTTATAGTCAGCTAGTTCTATTTCAATGCTAGAAGGATTATTAAAAGAGGGGTTACAAAATAGGCAGTCCTTACTATATATAGTTCTAAAAAGCACAAATTTCAGTTACTGCAGACTAGTTACATAACACTCTACATATGTTTCAGATTTCAGTTAGCGTACTGTGAGTTTTACATAATTGCACAAAGCATAAACTTGACTCTTAGCTCTTTATTCTACAAATTATAGTGTAAATAACAGATGCACATCATCAATATCCAGTTATATGATTTCTGGTATATCACTTCTGTCACTATCTCTTGGTGATTGGTCATTGTACATCAGTTGTTCAGTTTACACACAGAGCTAAAGAGAGGGTGGTGCTACTTCTTTGTTTTCAGTATTAAATCCATGTGACGTTTCAGAAAACCAGATAACAGTAGGAGGAAATTAGCCAACAGAGATGAAATCCTGGCAGAGAACAAAAAATAATAAAGCTGGTGTGAATTTTGGGTGGAATGTGAATAGAAATTACAGAAGGAATAGTTGGCTATGGAAGCGTGGCTATGGATAGGATTTCTCCACAAGGCACACTTAGTGACAGAAGTTCCTGATGTAACGGGAGGAAACAGCTGTGACAAAAAGATAAGTATGTCAAGAAGTAGTGATGTCGCTAAAACTTCACAGTAGAGGACCTCTGAGAGATCTCATGATATTGAAAGCATAAAAGATAAACTATTGAAAGCCTAGTAAAGAGTATGACAATTTGCCAAGGTGTAAAAATGATGTTTATTCCATCATGACAGTTAATAGAGACTAGGAGACAAGACATGTTCAAAGTATTCTAGGTAAGATGCTTTGTCTTATATTATTTTCATGACTCTGGAGATAGGTTCTAAGTAATTTTTTATTTTGTTAAAACTGTATATCCTTGGTTGTACAATGTGGTGTTTTGATGTACATATTAAATCATTACTGCAACAAAACTGACCTATCAATCATATCACACAGCTACCTTTTCTTTCATAGTAAAAGCACTTAAAATCCACTCCTTTGAACAATTTCTGGCACACAGCATTGTGAAGTCTCATCCTTGCACTGTGCATTAAATCTCTAGGTTTATCTGTCTAATATAGCCACAATGTCACACCTTTTGACCTGCATCTTTCCATCTTTCCCAATCACAGTTCTATATATTTAACTGCATCTTCTCTTTCTATGTATTTAACTTCCTTTCTTTTTTTGTTTTGTTTTTAGATTCCATGTAAAAGTGAAATCATGCAGTATTTTTTTTCTACGTCTGGTTTATTTTTCACTTGGTGTAATAGTCTCCATTTTCATCCATGTTGTGACTAATGGAAGGATTTTCTTTTTAAAAGATGAGTTATATTTACACACACATCACACTTTCTTTATCCACTCATCCATGAATAGACACTTAGACTGCTTCTGTATTTTAGTTGATGTGGGTGGTCATGTACTGAACATGAGAAGCCAGAAATCTTTCTGGGGTACTGGTTTAACTTGCTCAAAGCAGGAATTGTTGCATCTGGTTGAGATTACACGTGTGCACCATTGTTCCCAGTTTACTACCTTTATTTGCATACATATTTACAAGCAACTCTAAGAAAACCTTTAGCATTTTGACAAAAAATTTCAGACATCATGAAATAACCCTAGTTTTCCCTTAGTTTATTGAGCTCACTTTGCATAGTTTCAGTTTGCATGTTCACTTATGTGGTCCATATTATACAGATAGAGTACAGTCTACTTGCAATGAAGGCAAGCAAACATCCAGTATTTTTATCATAAATGACTACTTTCTGGTTGAGAGTTGTTGTAGTCAGGAGTTACAGAGAGAACAACTGCATAAGGACACAGGATTTGTAATACTGTTTTATGATGTTCACCCAAAGTTAAACACAAGAAAGTGCAGGAAAATCTGTCCACAACACTAAAAACTCAGGATTTTCAGGCAAGGGCCTGAATTGCACAGCAATGTCCTGCAAGACTCCAGCTAAAGACCCAAAACGCATGACAATGCCTCCCACAAATCCAACTGGAAATCTAACAGCCCACAATAAGGTGTCACACCAGTCTATTTTACGGTTCTGTGCCAGGAAGGCCAAAGGTCAGCGGTGGAACTAGAAAGTCTATGCCAGCGGGGTAAAGGAGCTGTGCAGTGGGTTGAGAGTTCTACATGGGAGCTGAGAAGTCACGCTTAAAATAAGGAGCGGGGCTGCCCTGAAGAGTACCAAAGCCATCCTCAGTGGCAATGAGGTCCTGTGCTGCCCTGACAATGAGAACAGTCGAGTACAGGTCAGGAAGCCCAGCGTGACAAGCTTTTCCAGAACACATCTTCCCTTCCAGAGCCAGGAAGCAATGCACAACATGAGGAGCAGAGCTCCCCCAAGGTGGACCACAGCCACTCTTGTTGATGAGGTCCCAAGCTCCTCCGACGATGATGGCCGAATCCATATTAAGGAAGCCAGCATGACAAGCACCTCCAGGAGAACCATCAGCTCGAAACACCAATTCTTGAAAGAACCCACAACGCCCTGCTCTTCTTCTCCATGTCTCTATTTATGCTGGCAACTTTCCTCGGTGGGCCATCTATACTCAACACCAGCTGAATTACATCAGCATGGTGCTAAGTTGACCACCATTTTTTAATTCATAACATGAGGTTAAACTGCAATTTAAGCATTATCTTAGCAATCCTAGAATCTCTGCTTTTGGATGGAACATTTTGATGTAAATTGGAACAGTGTGCCCCTTGATGAAAGCACATTATTTCCACCAGGTAGAAAATTGTCCTAATCTATGAAGGCGTGGATGGAAATAGTGGGTCTTTAGATAGTGTGCGTGGAGAACCTGGCTGGTTCGGCGTGGCTTGGCCCAGCTTACAAAGATAACCACACAGTAACTGGAGCACAGGAATTGAAGTGGAAGATTATCACTGTCAGTGGAGCAAACAGGGCAAGCTTCAGAGTGAGCGAGGATGTGTGTAATACCTTGAAGGTTAACAACCAGGGCTGCGTTTACTGAGAGGCAAGTGGGGCATAGTCAGGGTAGAGAGCTGTTTTTCTTTATTCCTATTTTTGATCTTTGTCTATCAGGAAGTTTTTACATCAACTTTGATCTAAAAAATATTTAGTATTTATCAAAAGAAGTTGAAAACATATGCCCACCCAGAAACCTGCAGATAGATACATATAGCAGCTTTTTTTTTTTTTCATAATTGCCAATCCTTGGAAACAAGCAAAAAGTCCTTTAGAATATGACTGGATACATAAATGGTGGGAACATCCAGACCACAGAGTGATCTTTAGTGCTAAAAATAAATGAGATATCAAACCATAAAAAGATGTGGAGGAAACATGAATGTATATTGCTAAGTGAGGGAAGCCAATTTGAACAAAACTCCATACTGTGTAATTCCAATTATGTCACATTGTGGAAAAGCCAAAGCTATAGAGACAATAAAACCTTCTGTAGTTGTCAAGGGTTTTGGGTTGGGAAGGGTGAATAACTGGAACATGGGATTTTTAGTGCAGTGAAGCTGTTCTATAAGGTACTGTCATGGCGGATCTACATCCTTACACAGGTGTGCAAACCCACAGAATGCACAGCTCTGAACCCTAGTGAAAACACTGAACTGAGGGTGTGCGTGGGGCAGATTTATCGATCATAACAAATATGCTCTTCCTATGGGAGATGCCGGTAATGTGGGAGGCTGCCCTTTGGTGGGGACAGTTCTCTGAATCTCTCCTTCCTATTGCTGTGAATTTAAACTGCTCTGAAAATACAGTATATTAAAATATTGCATTATAGTGATATTAATTTTAGTTACTGACTTTTTTGGGCATCGTACTGTAAATTTTGTCACCAAGGTGGCACACTCATTTCATCATATTCATGCTCTGGAATTTCATGAGGCAACTTTATATTGACAGATATCAATTTGCTATAAAGAGCAAGCAAGGTATTTGGTGGAGACTTAGGAACTTTGGGGAGAGAAAATACTGATTATTTTTCTAATGTATTTTGTTGCTATGAATTTAAAATAACAAGAAGGGATCAGTTTCAGTTTTTGCTACAAATGGCATGCAACTGTGCATTAATACCTGAATATGTGGGCATCTTGCTGTATTCCCCCACCTTCACCCACTCTTCTTCTTACACTCAGGCCTTCTGTATGCTGGGCAAGTTCTTTTTCACATAATGACACCCCAGTTGCTTGACTGTGATTGTATGACAAGCTAAATGATATTTTTGCATAGGTTTAGAAATTCAAATATAGCTTGATACATAGTCAGAATTGTTGGATTTAGCAAGCAAAAGAAAAATATCCAGTGATACCTGAATTTTAGACAAGCCATAAATAATATTTTGGGATAGGCATGAAGTAGACATACACTTAAAAAACGTCCTAATTTTTCTGAAATTCAAATGTAACTTAGTGTCCTGTATTTTATCTGACAACATCACAGCTTGTACAATTGCAGTGACTTACAGATTAATTTCCATCTTGTTGTTATTGCTACAACATAGAAACTTCCACATATTCAAGACACATGCTAATGCCTTGAATCTAAAATGATTTTTCTAAAAGTTAATTTCTTTATGTATTGACTTTTGTGCTTTTGAACAAAATAGCTCTTTTCAGTTGGATGCACTCCTCTTTTTCTCTTCTAATATTGTGATTTCTTTGCCCCATTGGATTTTTAGTACATAAAGTTGAGGCTAACACAGGCCAGCCTTGCTTTCTCCATCTCATTCCTTTAACAGCTAAAGGGAAGCCACAGGAGACCTGAAGATGAAATCAGGCACCCACAGTACATTCAGCATGGAATAAGAACATAAATAAGTACTTTATTTCAAAAAACTTTGCTTTCCTAGTCCACATAATTATACTTGATCCTGCCATGTGTTTTGAAATTAATGAAGGTTATGTATCTACCCATCATGCATATAATGTATTTAATGTAATTTAATTAATTGGATGGCTACTTGATAATCCAATATTCAAACAGTAGCAGGGGTTAGGAAAGGTAGGAAGCTAGGAAGGAGGCAAGGGTTAGACTTAGGAAAACTGCCCTTTGTTAACTATGGTGAGATACATTTTCTTTTTTTTATTTTAAAGAGTATAAAACAGAATAAAACCAATCAAAACAAACCAGTGTAAGAGATTCGGGACTTCAAAACATTACAAAATCAATGATAATTACCGTAATGCCTTTTGATGTCTTCAAAATAGCTGCAAATAACTTCAGACATAGTAAAAATCAAACAGAACAGAACAGAAACAATAAAAACAAAACAATGAGTGCAATGAAGGACTTCAAAATAAGATAATAGTAAATCCAAAATTGCTACCACAATACATTGTGCTATCTTTGAAATAGCTGCTCCTGACATTGAATTTGACATAATAAAACAAAACAAAAGAGAATAAAACCCAACCCAACAAAACAATGGAAACAATGTAGGACTTCCAAAAGAAGACCACAGGGAATCAACAATGGCTGCAACCCTCAGAAGAAGGTCTCCCCCTAGATCTTACTCTGCTCACCGCTATCCTCTGAACCTGTGATGAGACCACTGGCCCTAGATCTGTAACGTTAGTGAAACAACAAAGCACTACAGGCATCCAATTCCAATTGCATTTCACCTCCATAGCTATTATCACAGACTTTGTTTCTCTGGATAAACCAGTCACTTATGGCAGGGTGGGGTGGTGGTGGTGGATATTGGTACTTCTTGTTTGCTAGCCCCCATGCTGGAAGGGGCTGGAGTCTGTCTGTTCCAGTCTGGTGGCAGCCCATGCATGGTGCTGGGCTCTAAGGATGGGACTGAATCTTTTGCTTTTAAAGGATTTGCTTGGGTGTGGGAAAGAGAAGTATGAAGACAGAATTTTACTCCAGTGCTGTCATTTAATGCTAGCATTATGCGTAGATGATGATGACGTGAGCTGAAGTAGGAGGCAAAGACAAGCTTTCAAGTGCAGTAGGAAGGGATTCTGTGGCAGCACTGAGTAGAGGTGCAGTAAAGGTTCACGTAGTGCTGTTAATTGTTTCCAGGCTCAACAGCTGGGATGGTAATTTTGATATCAGATTGTTTTGGCTGTCAATTATGAAGAGGATGGAGTGAATTTAATCTCTTCTCCTACCAAATATGAGCAACTAAAGAAGATTCTGGTCCCATCGTGGCCCTTCTCGATAGTCAGGTATGGTAAATTAACTCAAGCAAAGCAGAGGTTAGTTGTGAGAGTCAATTAGACCCGGCAGGGCACATGCATGTTTGGCAGGCTTCTCAGCAGTTGCCTGGTTTGGGAGATGAGCTGAAGTGTCCCATCAACCTAAGCACTAAGGAGACGCCACCATTCAGTTGTCTGCCAGCAGTAAAAGTCAGTGAGCTCTGGGGTGAGGTTGATCCAGATTCCTGAACATCATTACAGCAAATGCTGGTAAATAAATATGAATAGTCTTTCTTCCTTCCCCTAGTATATTTTTTTCTTTTTTCACCCAAACACTTGTGATGAAAAAATAATTTTTTTTCAAGGAACAGTGAAAAGAAAATAAGGCAGACATTATACATAGCATTTAAAGGCTTATTCTCATAAAATATTTCGATATTTTCTAAATCTGAAGTCTTACTTAGAGGAAGGCCTGAGCATTGGGCTGAAGGCTGTCTTCACTGTCCCCACAGGAGTAAAATCATGCTTATCTGACTCTGACTTTGGGGTCTTCGGGCCGTGGCAGCGAACTGTTTCAGCAGTAAATCAGGCTTCCCTGTGGTTTCAGAGTCGGCGCCCAAAGGAGTGTGAGAAGATAGTGCTCTCCTGAATCAATTCGATTCATGTTTCTGTTATTCCTGTGTGTCATTTACAGTGAGGTGGTAGATATTTGGGGGAAAATGGAAATGATTTAGTTATTCTTAATTCACATCTCACAAATCAAAAAGATCTTCCTTGAAAATGACTGTGTGGACCATGATTTGTTTTGAATTGCCTTGGTGTGAATAGTGAAACATATGTGTGTGCCTGTACGCATGTATTCATGCACGCACATGCACATACACACAGAATATATTCTATATCCTCTGACTGATGAACATTTGTAGCACTCTAATCAGGAACACATACTCCAGAACTGGTTGTTCAGCATTTGCAAAGGGAATTAAAGCCCAGTGAGTCTCCAGAAGTGGCTGACAAAAGAGTGAGTGTTAACTGTGTCTCTGATTGACCCCAAAATAATTCATGTTCATGACATAGGGATTGATTGGAAGTATTGTGCTTCTGTCCTAAAACTTTCCTCCCTTGTATGAGTCAGGAGTCAGAATCTAGCACACTGAAAAGCCCTTCTGGATAATATTGGAGGCTGGGATTGTGATTAGTCCTATGGACAGTAGCACAAGGAAGGTTTTGCTGTTTGATTTTCCTTAGTCTGTTAACTAAACTCCATTGCTAAGAGACTGTGAGGTCTTTTCCAATGAGCCCATCAGGAAAATGGGAACCATATGCTACTGGAGTTTTAGAGCATACTTGATTTTGTTTGGAGAACAGGTGTATGACTGTACCCTGAACTACTTTTATCTTTTTGTATGCATAACCAAATTGAGGTAGCCAAATTCATTCTTTTATTTTAACCTGGCTAATGCTTTTTAACATGGTGGGAGAGAAAACTCAGAGACTTCATTCTCCTCTTTCTTTTGGTGACTGAAATGTCTACTGAGAAAATAATCTGATTTTGTGAATGGTGTCTTATCAAGTGATTGCTGTGTCAACAAATGCTTAAGGACATCTTTTTCCTCAATCAACCCTGAGGAGAAAGACTTTGAAAATCAGGAGAAAGATCACCAGAGAATATCATAGAATGTATTTCCAATCATTTTTTTCTCTACCTTTAGAAATAGAACTTCTAAGAAATATTTAGTGTTTGAACAATTTTCAAAAGAATGTTTTCTTTTTATGTTTCTTTTCCATGACACCTTTTATTTTTCTGGGAGCAATGTCAGAGAAGGGTATTTTGAAAGAAAATTCTCTTGCACTGATTAAAGAAACATTTACAGGTT
This sequence comes from Dasyprocta punctata, assembly GCA_004363535.1. NCBI lineage: Eukaryota > Metazoa > Chordata > Mammalia > Rodentia > Dasyproctidae > Dasyprocta > Dasyprocta punctata. Next base: position 17,492 of record RJWM01002373.1, on the reverse strand, counting down.
ACAGAAGTCATTTTCTATGGATGAATTCTGGCTCTAAAAGGGAGGTCAAGCAAAGGATGAAAAGAGATTTCTCCCAAACCTGCAGAAAAGACACACTCAACAAACTTACTCAGTAGACATTCATTTGGTGATGAAATAAATTGACATTTTGCAAATTTAGATGATTATACGATCTTCTTACTTGTATATTCTCTATGATTAATGCTCTAGGAACACTGAAGAACAGATCAAGAAAAGTAAACTTGTTAGTTAAGTAATGAAACCATTGTAAACAGAACACAAGTGAATTGTGTTGGTAAAATGTCTTTTTAGAATGCTGGCCCATTTGCTTATATTTGATAGGGAGCCCGATGAGTTTGCAGAACTTAATTTGCTTCCAGCGTGGTCTTCTCTTGCTTCAATGTATGCTGCTCATGCTCTCACGCCAGTAGAGAAGAACTGACTCGTGTGCTTTCATTTCTTCCAGAAAATGAATTTTGCCCATGTGCATAGCTTCCACATGGCCCATCCTCAGCCACTTCATTTGTTGGAAGCAGGTAATAAAAACGAGATTTCCTTTAACAAACGGCATTCTGACACTCATAAAAATGAAATAGTGGAATCAGTTATCTGGCTTACAGGAAAGCCGTGTGCCAAAAGATATGAGTTTACATGCCATAAAGTACAAAGTCAAAGGACTTTGTATAGTATTATGCAAATTTGGAAAAAGAGGTAGGAAGGAGAAAGCAATTCTTTTCACTGTAATGAACCTTAATGAGCCTGGGTTCTACATGACTAGCTTGGGCATGGCCAATAAAAACAACAGTTGGTACAATCTCAATTGCTCTAAATAATTTGTACCAAATTGAGACCCAGAGCGGGGAAACATGCTGTAATTCTACAGGAACCAATTTGAAGGTGTAAAACCTATGCTTTGTTCTTTAAATGATGCAAATTAAAATAGTTTATAATCCTGGGGTAGGAGATAACTAGACTAATTAAATATTGGTCAAATAATAAATCAATTTGAAATGAATAACTGCTTCTATAGTTTCTTCTACCTAAATTGATGTCATTTTACCTTAAGTTTGTGATCTTGAACCTATTATTTTTAGACTGAAACTATAGGAAGTAAAACATATTATGCTTTGCTTTTTTTTTTTTTTTTTTTTTTTTTTTTTTTTTTGCCACATTAGGGACCAAACTCACAACCTCACGCCTGCCAGGCCAGGCGCTTAAGCCACTGAGCCAAACTCCCAGCCCTGACTTTTTGAGGCAGGGTCGCACTATGTAGCTCAGACCGGCCTTGCGCTCGCGTTGTAGCCCAAGCCGGCCTGGAACTCACAACGCTCCGCCTACCTCAGCCTCCCGAGTGCTGGGATTAAAGGCATGCGCCACCACGCCCGGCTGCTTTGCTTTTTATACAAAGTATTTATCAGGTTTTAAAAATTTTTTTATTTTAAAATGAAAAAAGAGTAAAAATGATACAGAATTTCAAAACAAAATAATAGATTAACAGCAGTTAGTATATTGTGTGTTGTCAGTTTTCTTCATCCCCACTTTCTGCTAATGAAATGGTAATTCCAAGATGCTTGAAAAGAAATAATGGCCAAATTGTCATTGAAATTTTTAAATCAATGCAGAATGGACACTATGTGAAGGTCAATAGCTCAGGATATACATAACTTAAAGATTTTATAATGCTCTATGAGAAAAATTGTGATACAAACACAGATTTTTCATTCATTTTAGTTTCTCTTACTGCTTTCTGTGAGTCACCTTGTATCTTTTAAAACTGAACCCTGAAGTAAAATTGCTAATTCCAAAAACAGTACAGTTAAAACATACGACAAAGTTGCTGCCACATGTCAGTCAAAGCTCATTATAGATTATTTTTATTTTTATACTTTACTAGTTTCCTCTGCTAACCAAGACAGTTAATACTTCTCTGTTGCAGCTGAATACAGGGAGGTAATTTATGTATATTAAAAATTACATTTTAGAACTGGTTGGAAATTGATAGTTCGTGCACTCCGGCTGCTTTAGATCTGAGAGAATGAAGGGTGTGCAGGCTGCATGATTTATCCATGACCAGCAGGTCCTGCTTCTATTGTTGTGTTGCTCCTTTTCCTAACATTGTATTCATGTGGTTTCTTGTACCAAGAATACTAAAAATCCTTTAAATACTTTGGTCCCTGCCTGTCCCCTGGTCCTCCATCTGTCTGGACATCTGTTCTATATGTTTCACGTTCTTTTTCAGGGATCTCCATCCTTTCCCATCTGACTAGTACCTCTGAGCTGGCCGATCTGCCTGCTTGCTCAAGGGACGGATGGAGCCCTAAGAGCCACTTGGCTTAGGGGATGGCAGAAGGTTTGCAGGGGCTGTGATTTCTGCTGGTGCTAACTATGCAGGTCCCACAGCTTATACACACATGAACACATTTTAATTCTGCTATTCAAATATGCAAAGGCATTATTTAAAGAATTAATCTCAGTGGTGTGTGTTGATGCTAGGTTTAATAAAAGGGGTCTTTCCATAGTCATGCACAGATCAATGAAATTTTATAATACTCTTGAAAAACAAAACAAGGTGGAAACCTAAACACTAACTTGGAAGGACTGATGAAACATATAATACGAAAAACAAAATTATATACCAAGGCTTTTCAGAATATTGTGGCTTCAGGTATTATGATACTTTTAATATTTATCCTCTTAGGAAATGAAAGAAATAGGGTTTTAGAAGAACAGGAGCATACAGTATAAGATATCATATTTGATCATCTTTAACTTTTAATTTGTAAGGAGTCTTGTTTGGAGTACACTGGGTTCCTTAATGAGGAAGCCATAAATCAGAGGGAGTAATTCATATTCTTCATTTTTTGTCTTTTCAGTGCTAAGGATTGCTTGAAATGTATTTTCAGTGTCGTAATTGGGGTAGTGATTGCTCCCATAGCAAGTCCAGATAACAAGGGACATTCTGATGTTATTTGAATCTATTTAGGCCTTAAATTTTAGATACCAAGTAGTATGAATTCAGAAATTGAAGTATTTGGAAATAAAACCAGAATTATATCATCATTTTCTTTGAAGCTGTTATTTCCCTAAAGTGGAGAGTGAGAGTTTTAACAGGAAACACTGATTGTATTTTTGAGGCTGTAAGATTTAACTGTTATTGAGGACTCTGAATATTTTTATGATAATTATCTTGAAAGACAAATTTGGGAGAAAAATATTGACAAAATAGGATAATATAACATCTGTCTCTGGGCTGAGCTGATTTTAGAATTTAAAGTGTGAAGATGTAGAAAGTAGACAGTAAATAGTGTTGAGACAGGTAGTGGGAATAATGATACATAATGATATAACTTTGTTCAGGTGAAGGTGTCTGAAAGCAGGGGAGAGAGAGAGGGACACAGCAAGAGAAACAGAGAGAGAGAGAGAGAGAGGGAGAGACTTGGGTCGGAGCTTGACCTTCTTACTCCAGTATAGCAAAAGTTACCAGATTTTGCTTTTATAGTAGAGAATTTAAAAATGATTTTGTTTTCATGTTCAAATTGAAGCCAACTCAGAAAACATACTATTTGACTAGAGATAGGAATTTCTATGGCAACCCCTGGATCTAGACTACACAGTCCAGAAAGCATAACATCCTGAGGCATGGCAATGACAGAGGCAAAGGTCTGGCAGTAAAATAAGATGCTCTGATTGGAAAACAATAATGAGAACATGAATGTTAATGGTAATGATAATAATGATGATGATTTAAGTTGTTAAGGGTTATGGTGAGGTATTTTACCAAGCAATTTTTATGAATGGTTCTAGTATTTCCTCACAGCACTCTGTAAGTGATTTACATTATCCCTATTTTCTGGATAAAAGAACTGTGAATTAGAAGATTAAGGAATATGTAAGATCACATAGCTAAGAAATCGGAGCAGTGCCCTGGATAGCTGGCCATTCTGAACACAGTTCACATTCCTAAGCAATAATTCTTATTGTACATAAGAGGTAGGGGCTAGTTACATGAGACTTATTATCTGATTACACAGCTGGAAAGTCTTAGAAAAAAGTAATTTTAATTTGTAATCTTACTTGAAAACAAGTAAAGTTTGAAATATTTGTACTGTATTATATTATTCTTACCATTGTGTGAATGTTTGCTCCTAATTTCACAAAAATATCATGTTTTCTTCTCAAGAAAGTCTTCAGAACATTTCAACCCATTTTTAGATACAGTTAATTGTGGTATGAGATCATAAGATGGTTAGTTTTGTAACTTTCATCTGTGTGATACCTTATAAATTATGTTGTTAGATTTTTCGTATGTCAAAAAAGAAATAATTCATTTCAGCTTGTGTCCAGTGAAGGTGTATGTGCCTAGGGGAACTGCGAACTCATCCTAACTGTGTCCAGTGATATTACAACGTGCTGAGTCTTAGGAAGCACAAGGTAAATAGTTGCAGGTGTTAACGTAACAGGGCATATCAGGGCTGGAAGACCTCTTGTGACCAACCTCATCACAGGGCATAGACTCCGTTGCTCAGGACCAAGGACAGCAACAACAGCGTTAGTACCGTCCACAATATCCTGTATTGGATGTAAGTGTAGAAAACAGGGACTAAACTGATGTCCAAACTCCTTGAACTTCAGCCATAAATTTAATCATTTGGAACCTAGGTACTGAAGAACAAATTTGGAGTTGCTATAAAGAAACTCGTTCCTAGAATGGGACAGGAGTCTTATTTTTCACTCAGTTTTACTATCCTGTAATTTAGCTTTTCGGGGATAAGTGTGGAAAATCTTTCCATTTCTCTCCTTTCATCTTACATGTAACTTTTCATCCTCTATCTTGGAACCATTATTGAATGTTTTTGTGTTTATACTGGTGTTTGAGAAAGAAACAGTAATTTTCCCATTTGAATTTCCCCCCAATTTTGTCTAATTAAAATTTGATATTGTGTGTCAAGTGATTCATTTGTAGCATTTGTATCTAGTCATTTGGGCCAGCAGTCCTGCATAAAAGCAATTACACTGGGTAATTCCCAGTTATCCACGTGTGGCCCAAACAGATCTGTGTCCTTTAAAATCTCCAGATGCCATTTCAGGAAAAAACACAAAGCATAACAGAAATATACTGTGCTCAGCCAAAAGCCTCTTTTAGAACAAAGTTCTAGGTAACAGTCATGCAAAGGCTTAGCCAGGCATTCCAAACCTCAGCACTATCACCATTTTGGTCTGGATAGTTCTTTGTTTGGAGGCTGTCATGTGCATTCTAGAATGATTCCTTGTCCTATATTCACTAAATGCCACTCATATTCCCTTAGCTGTGATAGCCAGAAATGTTTCAGACATTGCCAAATGTTTACTGTAGGCCAGAATTGCCCCTATGAGAATACTTGATCTAGAAATACAGACTATATCTCATCTTTCTCTTTAAGTTTTACATGTCGTGTGTCCTCTTTTGACACTTACCACAGACATTTGGAGGGAAGTTAACCTATGTTCTCTCTCATACGTGTTCAGTGATATTTTGTAAGTGGGTCTTATTCATGGAAATCCTGTCTTTTGTCTATTTTTGAAGGGTATTGGAGATTGAATCCTGGGCCATTTTGTGAGCTACATCTTCAGTTCCTTTTTTTTTTTTTAAACAAAGACTTTGAGACAAATTCTTGTTTAGTAAGTTTCCCAGGCTAGCCTTGAACTTGGAATCCTCCTGCCTTACCCTCCCAAAGATCTAGGATTACAAGTTTGAGTCATCATGCCTGACTCATGCTTGTATCTTAAACCCACACCAATAAACAGCATGAGAAAGCCTTTCAAATGTTTAAAGGTTCAGGTTAAAAATTATAGCAGTAACTGCTCACATGAATAACAGTTTTTGGAAAACTTTGAAATTATTCCTAATTTTCATTCATAGAAGCATTGGTGAGTTATGTTGGATATTGATGAATATGTTTTCAACCTATAGATAAAAAAATAAGTCACAGTCAAAATCACATAGTGAGCTCAACTGGGTGCTGGAGTTGGAGCTTGATTTTCTTGCCATTTCAAGCACTCATTGGAGGGACTTTATGGAAGTGGGGAGTGGGGGATGCAGAGTTCTTGACTTGATGCTACTTGGTTCAAATAAATTTTGTTTCTACTGCTTCCTAGCTGTGGAGATTGGGTCAGTCATTTAATCCTATTTTTATTTTCCTTATATGTAAAGTAATAATCATACATTATAAGGTGGTAAGATACACGATGAATTGAGTAGGATTTGATGAAATTATTTACAAGTGCAAGGTATGTAAGGACCACACAGTAAGTGTTAGATACTTTATTAGTAATGATGAGAAAAAGTGTACCTCTATTTATACTATTATGCGGAGTGAAGAGTAAAAGAGAAAACAGATTTGAGCCGAGCTGTCCCTGACAGGCAGCACTGGTTCATACTTGCTCCACCTGTGCTCCCTTACCCCTAAGAGGAGGAGAAGGATGATACTTTCTCATAGAGTTGTGAAGATTAAATATTTACACAGAAGAGGATCTCCATGTGCAAAGTACAATAGCAGCAATAATTATATGTACTGGTGCTGAGAATTGAACCCAAGGCCTTGTACATACTAGGATATCATTATTATTACTCACAAGTTACATTTGTGTTGTTTATAAACGTAGTTAAATTTGAGCTTAGCCTCCATAATCTTGTCTGAAATGTCTCTCAGTGGTCAGAAATTTTGTGTGTGGGCTAGAGAAAGCAACTCTTGTCATCTTAGACAGAAAGGGATTTGTTGAAAAATGCTGGAGGAGAACCAGAGCATGGATGGAGGTCTGAGTATGAGAAGTAGGAAGCCTTAAGGGGAGACAGAAATCTGGAGTCAGGAGCTTTTGGGCATCACCCAGCAGGGGCAGCCTGGGCAGTGTGTCAAAGGCAAAGTGTGACATCATGGCAAAGGACTTCTGTCAGTGCCTCACATCCTGTGCTATGCCCTGGACAATGGAGGGCCCCGGAGAGTGTCTGTTTGGCTTCCCCTGGCAGCAGGAGGCTGATGACAAGGTGTGGCCTTTTGGCTTCTGTGGCGCGATAGGCACACCTTCCAACCAGAATTGCACAGGCCAGGAGAAAAAGAGGTCCTGAGCCAGAAAGGTACTGTGGGGAGGCTTGCATGGTGTGCACCTAGGGTGTATCCCAGAAGCTGAAGGGCAGGGGAAAGGTTGGTGTCCCCTTTAACAACACCATGGTCTACAAGCACAGTACAATTGTACATATTTGATAAATGGCTTCACTGAGATAGTCAAATTTTTCTATTTCATGGCTGAGTATTTATTTTGAGTAAAGTCACAGTGTCTCACCAGTGAAAATAATGAGAAGTGACTTAAAGAAAAAGAAAAAAATTTACTATGACAACGTCTCACTGAGCATTTACAAAGCACCCAACACCAGTTTGGTGATGAGGATGGAAGACACAACCTAGAACAGGGGTTTTCCTTCTAAGAAGCTAGCTGTCCCCTTGAAGATACAGACAGATACGCTAACAAGAAGATGGGAAGACAAGTAAGTGTGATATAATGAGGCAAGGGTCCATTACAAAAGACATTCTACCAAGTGCTTTGGCATCACAAAGCAAATGCCTCACTATGGTAACAATGGAAGCTCAGACCTGGGGTACAAATTGGCCAGGAAAAAAAAAGGGGTGGAAGCAGACGTACTAGGAAGAGAAACATCAAAGGTGAAAGAAAAATATCTAAGAAGGAGCAGCAGCATGAAGCCTGAACCCATTTTAACTACTTTTCCTATCACACCTCATTTGCCATATTGTTGTTTCATGTGATTTTTTAATTGAAATGATGCAGTTGCTGTGTAATGGTCAGTTGTTTCATTAGATTGTGTTGAAAAAGAAGAGCCACATTTCTGGAATGATTTCAGGCCAGTAGGATTTCTGCATGTACCCGCTGTCTAAGACTGCCACAGAGATAGCCCTCAGAGAGACACAATTCCTAAAAAAGAAGGGTGTCAACATCTGCAGATAGGAGATGGCCCCACTGCCAATCTAATTCCATTTTAAAAGTCTTTCAGCTCATCTTTATAAGACTCAAATCAGCAGGTCTGGCTTGAGTGCAACCAGGACTGTATCTGTTCAGACAAAGAGCTTTGGAGGGTGCTACTATTGTGTTATGAATTAGCAGCCTTAATTATTTACTAAAATTAAGGTAAAGACAGGCATTAGACCAAATGATCCCTATATAAGTGAAGGCATCTCTTTTCTCTTCCTGCCTGGTTTCAGGCAAAGCCATTCAGAATGAATCTTCTTTGGTAGCTATGAAAAGAATCAAATATATTTTTAAAAGATAGGTGTTACTTAAATTTAAGGAAATGATGAGATACGGCAACCCTAAATTTTGGATCGTTAGACAGAGTCAACATATTTTTTTTCTGTAAAGATCCAGATAGTGAATATTTTAGGCTTTAGGGTCTATAAATGTGTGTAACAGCTACTGAACTTTGGTATTGTTTAAGGCAAAAAGCCTCAAAGAACATGTGAAGCAATGGGCATGGCTGTGTTCTAATGAAATATTTGTTACTGGGCAATGAAATTTGAATTATATATGATTTTCATGTATCAGGACACATTCTTCTTGGTTTGATTTTTTTTTAGCAATTCAAATATATAAAAAAAGACTCAGTTTAGGCTATAGAACAACAGAGAGCAGGTAAGTCTGAGCTCATAACAGCATAAATTTCCAAAGCTTGGTTTAAATTATGAAGAAATGATGAAATGAGATGAACTATGATTCCGTGATATCCAAATAACACAAAAATAAGAAAAATACTAGCTTCGCATTACAGGATATAGAACGGCATAGTAGAGCAAAGTATGTTTTAAAAATCAGTTCATTGAATGATGCAGCTGTTCTTCAAAGTGACCTGATTGCATATTAATGGCCCATTTTTGGGAATTAGTCCTGAAAAAATTCCACATGTCTTGTCTACATTCAAATGTGACTTCCAGTATAACTTGGAGCCAACTTGAAAATTGTACTTCTTCTAAATTGCACTTGAAATTTTTTCTAAATTGGTCAAAAATTTTCATAAGAACTAATGTTCAGTAGAAAATGAGATAAAAATGTTACACTTGATGTCACCAACACAGAAAGGGCTGAGGAGGAAATCTGACAGGCCTGATTCTCACTAGCAGTATCATGAAGTTGGCACTAAATACCCCTAAGAAGAACTGCAAGGAAGGATTTTTGCATTGCTTTTTTCCTTGGTTCTCTATTCCTTTTGTTTTGCAAGAAAAGAAATGTAATCAACTGACATACTTTGGCCCTGTCTATGGTCTCTATTTTAGTAATTTCCTAACATTATTATTCATCTTGATATTGACTTATTCTTTCTTTGGTTATAATGCAAAAAGTGGTCCCCATCCTAGATTCGAGGTGTCTTTCTTATTTATAAAGTTATTCACTAACTTTGTACTGATCTATTTTTGTTTTTATATTCCAGTTCAAAATTCTGTGAGAGTCTGGGTGTGTTGTTCTTCTCTAACATGTAATATTCTTTCATGAAAATTATCTCAATAAAGACAATTAGTGCAGACTGATTCTCCATAGTTGTAGATAAACATCTTCAGATACCATGGTGGGAAGGGTTTATAAATGTCTCTACTTTTGCTAAGAAAAGATGTTTTGGTTGAAATTTGCCTGGAAGTCCCCAATCCTTATGTAAAGTTCTAGTGTTTATACCCTATTTGGGTATGGACTCAAACTTTATCTCTATGCATATGTATAGTCAGATATATATAGATGTGTGTGTGTGTGTGTGTGTGTGTGTGTGTGCATACACAAGCACCTAATTATAAATTCTACACATGCATTACCATGTCCTTTGAAAACACAGCCAACAGAATTTTAAAAGGTCAGGATAAAAATAAAAATAGAAATTCTGCTGTTTTCTCTCAAAGTCCTGTAAATCACTCTATTGCTCCTGGGCTGTAGAAGCCCCTGGAGCTCTAATAGTCAACGGTTCCCAAAGCCAAGACTGAACGGTACCTATTTTGCTCACTAAGGCTTTGCTATTTAAAGTCATCCAGCTATAGTACTCTATTGTCCTTTTGGGTTAGAGGATCCAGAAATAAGCACCCAGGGTTTTCTGTTTGGTTTGTGGCTCGTGATGAGCTTGATGAATCAGGAGATTTCATGATGGAGCATGGAAATGTTCCAGACTCCCTTGAGGCAGAGGCAGCTGGTGTGTAAGGAAGGGTCTCAGAGTCATATGTTGCAATGGTAAACACCAGAGCACCTTGTCCATTCATTTTGGTATAAGCTGAATTTTGTATTGTTTCTGAAGGCTGACTTAAGATTTCTCTTATTCACCTTCAAAGAACCATTTATCTCCTTTGAGGTGGGGGCTTTTCATTTCATGCCTGCAATGGGACCCACCACCATGGATACCATTAAATTATCTAATAATCTCTCCAGCGTGTGTTGAAGGCACTGTGGTATGCTTTTCTGGGATAGTTGAATGTGACATTTTAAATAAATGTTGAGTAATGTCTCTTCCCTTTGTTAAAGTAATTGCAAACTTTAATGACGATTAGAAAGTGAGAAAAGTGGAGGTTAGATAGCTCCCCAGCATCTCTGAAGTCATGATGTTTTTCGACATGCTCATCTGTTCCGTCTTTGAATTCCTTATCATCATTTTAAAATGATGATTTGTCAGCATAGGTTTTATTAATGAGGGAGTACTGTCATATAAGGTAATGTCTAAAACAATAAAGTGATATGTGTCTTTCACTTAGATATAGTGGCATACAGAACATGCAGAAAAATGGTAATGTTGAAGGAGGATCAGTGTCTCTCTTACAGTCATGAACAAAAGAAACTGTAATTTGGGAAAAATAACCTGAAATAGTGCATCCTTACTCCTAATCTTGAACCTCTTAACTAAATCAATTTTAATGGCGAAGATGTGAAAAAAGTAGAATTAATTAGTGCATATTGAAATGGTACCAAAACAGAAACTATTTTAAAATCAGATAAATCATAGAATGAACAGAAATGGGCATAAATAGGTGAGTAATCTGTCAGCCCATTAGAAATAAACAATAAATGCTACCCAGATGGTCTGATATTTAATACCTGACTGAAGGTCTGAAATGAACAGTTTTTTTAAAAAAAAATTGGAAATGGCATTTCACTGGCATGCATGAAAAACACCAACTGGTTATTTGGGACATTTCTTAATTGGTATCTTAATAGACTATTGGTACTCTTATGGTTCAAAATGTTTAACAATAAAAGTTATTTTAATTTTGTTAGCAATAGGTGGTGATGTATGAAACAGGTATGTAAAATAAAAACAAGATCAGTGGTATCAATATGTTGGTAGTTGTAAGTGTGCACTTTGAGAGTCACAAAATAAGGGCACGCTGAGATTCGATGAAGGGTCCAGGTGAGGAATTGGATGTTTATGTTTTAACTGACATCAATAGTATATTCACTCTGGCCTAAAACTTCTTCCAGTGTAACAAAGGCAGAGCAGGAGCTGTGAAAGTCAGGTGATACTTAGTGGGCTTTAGACCAATTGCAGTATCTACTCTTCTTTCTTATCAAGTCTATGTTAATGTTTATTATCCATTTTGAGGCCTTTTGGACATTAACAAAGATTCAGGGGTGAGACCAACTCTGCCAATTTCAAGGCCATTCTAAAATGGAAAGGCCTGACTCCCAGTTCAGCCTCTCGGTCTGTGTGTTCACAGCTTTGGTGCCATGTTGTCTGTCGAGCTGTGATGATAAGGGATGTATAAAAGGTCTTGTGCATCTCCTTCAGTGCAAGTAATGTTATAGATAAGTCAAAAACAAGAATAATCAATTCCTTTGGAACTTAAGCATGAAAGGGTATCAGAGGAAGTAAAATATGTGCCAAACTAGATTTCTTCTCTGAGAGAGTTCTTTCATGAAAAGTAATGAAAGAATTTTGTTAAATGTTTGAAGAGGACACCATTCAGTTCAAGAAACAATTCAGTGTGATTGATTCTTTTCTCCTTGATAGTTTTCTTGGGTTGAGTCAGTCACTCCTTAGGCAGAATTTGGTCCTGTTCCCAACCTTTTCCTATTTTCTTATGGGTAAATTCCTTTCTCTCTACTTCCTCCTCTCCCTTTTTTGTGGGCTGCATTTCCTTATTTTTTAAATTCTAGATACTTTCAAGAGTATAATTTTTCAATACTATAATTTTCGATGACTATACTCTTTCAATGATGAAACTTTTTAACGATACTTTTCCTTTGCAATATCTCCCGCAGCCATTTTTTCCTCTGTGAAAAACATATTCACATATTATTAGAGCATTCCCCAATGAGGCCAGAGGTCATCTTCTTTACCCTGTGAAGAAAACAAGAGAGTTGACTTGGGTTGGATAGAAAAATTGGGGTGTAGACCCCACCTCTTCTGACCCTCAGTCCTGTGTCAGTTACTTTAGCAGGGCTCCCTAAGGTCAAGACTCACTTTCCTTGAATTCTATATTCCCCTTTGAGTTTCTTTGCATAATTTATTTTAGAAGTAGCTGTAATAACTGTTTTGCAAGGAGCTGGGACCCAATCTGATATGCACATGACTGAGTACAAAATTTAAGGGACTCACTTCACAATGATGACGCAGGGCTCCTTATTCCAATACTACTGAGAATTTTTAGGTGGCAAGAGTGGAGCCTCATTTGAGCCCAGGATGCTGTGTGATTACCACACAAGGTGCCAGTCAGTGAAGCTGACCTTGGCTCCTGGATTCATGATTTTTAAAATCTCTTGCAACCACTCCGCATATAATTTCATACTGGCATTCAGTGGTTGAAATCTGACTTTTCATCCTTATTTCTCTTGGATCCTCTAAGCTAGTACTCTTTTGGCCTAACCATTGGGATCACAGGGAGAAAAGAAATCCATTTTCTTGGGTTCTGGTGGCAGAATGGAATGCTGCATGAAGCACCATTGGTGAGTGCCCTAAAGGGAAAAGTGATCCTTAGATAAATGCTCAGAAATCGAGAAGAAGAGGAAAGTTCTCTTACATTACAGAGGGAGGAAAGGGGAGGCAGGCTGGGGAGAGTCCTGGGGGCAGTCTCAGGAAGAATTGGTTTCTCTAGTAGCAAGGCTTCCCAGAGAACAAACCAGTTGAGTGGAGTTCTCTGCTTGAGCGTTGAGTTCTCTGCTTGATTATTTCATGGAACAGTTCCTCTATCTTCTCTTCCAAACCTCGTGCTAGCTCAGCCATGCCCAGCAATGCATCTGGCATAGAAACTGTGAGTCTGTGTCGGGGATGACACATTACAAAACCACTGACCTCATGAGAAGAATGCCAGCAAATGGCTCCTGGTGGTTATTCACTATTTTCCCGCACAAGTCCAGCATAAACCATCCCCTCAACCCTCCCAATCCACCCTCTCTGCCAGCTATTCCTTCTTCTCTGTTCTTTGATTATGCAAAATGTATACATCCTATCAGGTCCAAATCAAACTTTTTGTTTCTTTAAGAAGCCTTGAAGACCATCCTGCTTCAAAATGATCTCTTCTGGCATTCTACTTGTACTAATCACTTGGCCCTGGCTTCCTGTTTGTCGATGAAATGGTTTTATATGATTTTGCCGAATCTCCCACATGTAGTGGAATCTCACGGAAGTCAATCATTGTCTTTTTATTTCCTTTAATCATCACATCTATTCTCCTACTCTGTCTGCATAGCAGAAAAAGAGAGTTGAACAAACTGGTGAAAAACCTTAATGTCAAAGAGAATGGGACAAAAAGGAGATCGAAAGGAGTCTGTGTTGTAGAGACAGGTTCCTGTAACTGGACAGAGCCATAGCAAGATAAGTAACTGTGTGTTAGGAAGGCGACATCTTCATTAAAGAGTCATTGGGCAATGACATCTGAAAGACAGTGTTTACATCAGGTACATTAATGAGTCTTGGACTTTGAATAGATTCCTTGAGGCAAGTGGTCAAAATTCTGTGTTTGGGGTCTTGGACAAGCACAGTGAGGTTCACACTGGGAATGTCCAGACTGTTGTAGGACATTTTGTTGCTCATTCATAACAATAATCAAAGATTCCTTGGGAAGAATGCAAATCTGACATGTGTTCTCAGAGGATATTCCATTATCATAGTCATGTACGTCAAACTGTATTGTTTTCATACAGTGTAGAGTCCCAGTCTTTCCATCTGAATTATTGCCCCATTTATAAATTAGATATTGTTTCTATAGATATTGTAGATATTGTTTATATAGATATAGACATCAGATAGTGCACAGACTATTAGTAATAAAGTCAATATTCTGGTAGCAGGTAGGCAGCACATATTGAAGAATTTCATCTGAAACATGAGTATTTCTAGGTGGCCATCCCATACAGAGGTTTGTTAGAAGGGCTGAGGAATTGGGTTATGGTAAGAAAGAACTGACCCTGCTGGAGGAGTAACTCTCATGCAGGAATGATTTTAGTGATGCTAACAAGTGTAGTAAGTCTATACTTGATTTCAGATGATGTTGCTACCTGAGGAGTCAAGCACTGTGGCGAAGCCAGTGAGAGTAGGTGTTTCGACAGCAGGAAAGTTGAACAGCCCTTTGTGTATGCACTCAGGCAAGTTGGTCACAATAAGGGTTGGTTCTAAATTTAGAAATTTCCATAAGAAATAATTCACACATTCAGACAGCACGCAGCGTTGTGTTTTTTCTGCCCCATATATCTCCTCTTGGCAGCTCTTCTCCAAAACACTTATCACACCCTAATGCCTTAGAGATTGTCAAGGGACTTAGGTTTATAGATCTACAAGCCAGAGAATCATCCATTTCTAAATCCCAGATTCATATTAATTGTGATATAAACATGGAGTACAAATTTATTCATACACAAAGTGGTAACTATTATAGGAGCCAGAATACTTAAACAGCTCAAATGCATTCTTTCCCCATAGGTCGTCCTGCAAAGGAAGCCAAATTCTAATAGGAAGGCTTGCTTGGCAGGGTGGCCTGAGAACACTGTGTTACTGTGATGAACTGCAGGGTTTACTGGCAACAGGCTAAATTAGTCTGCTGTTCTCACTGTCACAAAAAAAGAAAGGTCATGACAATGTACTATAGTGTTCTGTGTTCAGAACACTGTCGCCTCTTGAAAATGTTTACCTTTTGGACTCTGTTTTTAAATCATCCATAACTCATCAGGCTCGTTCCGGCTTGACATAGTCCTTCTTTATTTTTTTTTAAATTTTATATTACTATATGTGTGATACATAGCAGTTACACTCACTGGGAAACTGGTGCACATACTTGGTGGATCTTGACCAGTTTTAGTCATCCTCCCCCATCTTTCCCTCACTGCCCCTCTCCTAGATGTTCTCCACTTTCTCAGAGTTTACCTCCCTGTTTCTTAGCATTTTTATTTTGTTCTTTAAGTTATTTCTGTTTTGGGCCTGTCATTTCAAAGAAATGGTGAAATATTTTTTCTTCTGTGTCTAATTTATTTCATTTAGTATAATGGTCTCAAGAACCATCCATTTTCTTATGAATGATCCAAATTTGTCCTTCCTTATGACTAAGTAGCCCTCCTCTGGGTACATATGCCACATTTTCTTTATCCATTCATTTGTTGGTGGACATAAAGGCTGTCTTCATGGTTTAGTGCTTGCGAATTGTGCTGCTACAAAGATGGATGTGAATGTATCACTGTCTCACGATGACTTTAACTGTTTTGGAAAGATACACAGAAGAGGTATAGCTTGGTCAAATGAAATTTTACTTTTAGTTTTTTGAGAACTCTCTATACTGATTTCTATAGTGGTTACCTCAAAAAACTGAAAATAAGACATTCCATTTCCCTTGTAGGAATCCTCCCAAAAGAGTTATCATATTACAGGGGTACATGCATACCCTTATTTCCTCATTTACAATAGCACAACTTCAAATAGCCAAATATCGGAAATAGTATATATGTCTGTTATGATTGGCACGTTGTATCACCTTGAGAAGTTTAGAAATTTAGCTAAGAGACTCAACAGGGAGCCAGGATCTTTACTTCGTAAACATCCCCAGCCCGTGCAAGAGGAGGGTACAATATGCTGTGATGGCTACAGCCGCCCTGGGGAGGCGGATGGTAGCCTGCTTACAATATAAGGGAGGAAAAGAAGCTTATTTTTCCCTCTTTTTGCTCTGGCTGCTTTTGCTGGCTGCTGCTTTGAAGTGTTGCTCCTGTTCCATGCCATCCTGCCTTGGTGCCAGCTGGTTATAGACTGAAACCTCCCCACACTGTGAGCTAAGTAAACCTTTCCTTCTTTCATTTTGGGTGTTGGGTATTTTTTCTCAGCAACAAGACAAAAGTAACCAAGACAATGTCCATCAGAGATGAATGGGTAAAGAAAATGTGGTCATTGTGTACAATGGAGGCATTTGTAAGATAAATTTGTGGCATTCACAGGTAGATGAATGCACCTGGTGACTATAATGGTAAGTGATGGTTTTGTTGTATGTTATCTCTTACACAAGAAAACCAAAATATAAATAAAGAGTAAAATAAAGGATAGATAATAGGAAGTAGGGAAATCTTTCTCAAATGGGAAGGAAAAAAAGATGGAGGTTGGAAGGGAAGGAAGAGGAAAGGACTTTAAAAAGAAAAAATGGAAAAAGATTTTTCAAATGAGAAGGGGATGGAGAGTCAGAAGGAACTGAGAGGAATGGGAGGAGTAGAGGACGAAAAAGAATGAAGATGTGTTACGTTCATGGACCAACTCCCCACAAAAAATGTGACCATTTTGTACTGCAAACATAGACTAATAAAAATACATAACAAATAAAAAATAAAGATAGGGATATGACGCCCTAAAACTAAGTCACAGACTCATAAAAAATAAGATAGAAACAATAAAACTAGTAGTGTGGTATTAATATTTGTTAAATGGTTAAAAGCAAATATGGCAATTTATATTTAAAAAGATCTAACATTTTCTTGCTAGGTAGGTGTTGGCTTGTGAGAGTTTGTGAAGTGCTAGAAAAGCAGTTATTCTGAAGTCACAGGAAGGTTGTAATGCCAGATGAGAATGGTTTATAGCACATGGGTTGACTGAGCTAATTGAATGCTTCATATATTACTGTGAAGTGCATTTTAGTTGAGTATCATTTTCTGCATTCATTTGATGTCACTTGTAGATGAAATAACTATAAGCAACTGTGAAATTTGAAATCCATGTCTCACTCAAAATTTTCCTTAATGTATCAAGGTTAGACAAAAATCACATCACAATAAGCAGTCAAAATAAGAATTGTGTCTTCTTCCAAATCATCATCACCATCACCGTCATTACTATCATTTCTTGCACATCTTAATTTGGTTTGATAATAAGTTCTTAGGCATAACTTTTTTCTAGTGAAGTGCTTTATTTAAAATATTCGAATGATTCTACATCTTGGAAACAATTATCTTTCAGAATAATGTTAATAGCTATTCTCATAATTAAAGAATGAATCCATAGTGATCTTCTGGCACCCATTAAA